>QRDG01001584.1:0-162727 GCA_012064385.1 Puccinellia tenuiflora
GGAGGAGTCCGGAGAATAAGATTCATATATGGAAAGTGGTTTCCGGAGGTTTCGGAAAAGTTCTGGAAATTATTTAAAGGGTACCAGAAGGTTCCGGAGTGTTCTAGAAGGGTCTAGAAGTGGGACCATATTTGTATGGGGCCCACATGGTGCAAAGGGGTGCTGCCACCACCTAGGTGGTGCGCACTACCTAAGCCCACATGGGCTGGTGCGGCTAATGAAGAGGGGAGTCCCACTCCTAATTGGACTAGGAGGTGGGCTCTCCACCCCTTTAGGAAAGGGGCCCAAGTAGGAGTTCTAGAAGGACTCCAACTTGGGGGGCAAGCAAGGAGGGGCCGGCCGGCCCCCTCCCCTTGACCTAGCCGCCACCTATATAAGGAGGGGTAGGGGGGCGCACCACAACCTTGGAGGCTGCCCCCTAGCCGCACCCCCCTCTCTCCCTCTAACCCTAGCCGCACCCCTCCTCTCCCGGAGGGCTGCCGCCATCAAACCCCACACCTAGCCGCACCCCCTTGCCCTAGGGGCTGCGCCACCTTGCTCCTCTCCCTCTCCTCTTGCTTGGCTTGGCGAAGCCCTGCTCGCGGAGATCGTCATCATCACCGGCACTACCGTCGTGCTGCTGAGATCATCAAGGCCACGTCTTCTCGCTTGCGGGATCAAGGAGTCGACGTCTTCATCGAGCTGTACGTGTGGACGCCGCGGAGGTGCTGCCCGTTGCTGCACTTCACCGGATTGGATCTCGAGGATAATACATCTCCTCGCGACTAGACGAGTCTAGTTGCGGGGATCGACTAGCCAACCCCTGCACCGACAAAATGCGTTTGTTGATCTTCGAGGGTAAGAGATTGGATCTGATCTTCGCTATCTTCATCTCGTAGATCTAGATCCTTGGGGTTTATTCCGCTTTGCCGCGTAGAAAATTTTTGTTTTCCATGCTGCGACCCCATCAGTGGTATCAGAGCCTAGATCTATTCGTAGGTGTTGATGCGATTAGAACACAAGGAGTTGTGGGCGTTGATATTTTATGTTGCTACCTTCTCGCGTGCACTTTGCATCTTTGCGGTATTGTGAGATTGAAGCGGCCCGGACCAACCTTACTCGTCCACGCACGAGAGACCGGTTCCACGACTGACATGCAACTTGTTTTGCATAAGTGGCTGGCGGTGTCTGTTTCTCTTGCTTTAGTGAGGATGCAATTTTCAATGGAAGGCCTTTCAAAAGGATGAGTAAATAAGCAACTATTATATCACCGTTGTGGTTTTTGCGTAGATTAGAACGGTTCTATCTCGTTGACCCAAGCCACGTAAAATTTGCATAAACAAAGTAGAGGCGTCTAACTTTGTTTTTGCAGAGGGGGTCAAGTGATGTGATATGGCCAATGTGATTTGTGATAATGTATGCAATGATCATGTTTGTAATTTTTCGCGACTTGCATGTCGACGAGTACGGCAACCGGCAGGAGCCATATGGTTGTCTATTATTTTATGTGACCTGCGTGTCAATGAATCACCATGTAATTGCTTTACTTTATTGCTAAGAGTAGCATTAGTTGTAGTTGCAATAGTTGGTGGACAACCATGGTGATGGCGCCAAGATGATGGAGATCATGTCGGAGATGGAGATCTTGCCGGTGCTTTGAAGATGGAGATCTAAGAGCATATGAAGAAAGGCCATATCATATCACAATTATGAATTGCATGTGATGTTAATCCCTTTTATGCACCTTATTGTTATGCTTAGATGTGATCGCGACGGTAGCATGATAAGGTGATCTCTCATGTTAATATCAAGATAATTAAGTGTTCTCCCCTAGTATGCGCCGTTGCGAAAGTTCGTCGTTTCGAAGCATCACGTGATGATCGGGTGTGATAGATTCAACGTTCACATACAACGGGTGCAAGCCAGTTTGCACATGCGGAAATACTACGGTTGTCTTGACGAGCCTAGCATGTACAGACATGGCCTCGGGAACACGGAACCGAAAGGTTAAACACGAGTCATATGAATGATATGATCAACACTGAGTTGTTCACCATTAAAACTACATCATCTCACGTGATGATCGGTGGTGGTGTAGTGGATTTGGATCGTGTGTCACTAATCAACCGGAGAGATGTTGAGTTTAGTGGGAGTTCATTAATTTGATTAAATTGAACTAAAATTGTCATAAACAAGTGTCCTAAAGATGTCTTTGCAAAATCCTTGTAGATCATGGGAGACTACAGTAGTATGTTTCTTGCTGAGGAGCTGCGTCTAGATGGGTCAAACTTTGCTGAGTGGTACATGCGTCTGAGAGAAGCCCTATTCGCCAATGATGAGCTCTACGTGATAGATGAAGCTTTAGAAAAACGCCCTGATGTTACTGTTGACTATGAAGGGTATATGGAGTGGTACGATCAAAAGACCACCTACTTGAGAGTCGAGTGGCTGATATGCACCTTCATGGATTCTAACCTTGGTAGACAATTTGGAAACTTGAGCGCAATGGAGATTGTCGATGAGCTGAAACAAAGGTTCATAGCACAAGTTAGAGTTGCAAGGTTTGAATGCCTGGATGAATTTCTTTCAACTAAGATGGAAGAAAACACTTGCTTGGAACAGCACCTGAGTAAGATGCACCGGCTGTATTATACTATGTGGATGTTTGGAACCATGAAATAACTGACGAGATGGGCAATAGATGGGGTGCTGCGCTCGCTTCCCCCCAGCTATAAGGACTATGTGAGGAACTATATCATGGGAAGGGATTCGATCACTTTCTGTGAATTTATTTCCCAGCTGCGTCAAGTTAAAGTGGAACCCATAGCAGGAGAGGTAGTCAACGCAGAAGGTATATTTTGATATACTAGTTATAAATGTTTAATGTCCCATTTACACTTATGGTGAGCTAAGTATTTGATACTTGTGCTGTTTTATGAAAACAGGGCCTGCCGTTGAGAAGTGCATGGAGGGACTGAGTGGATTTCGCGGGGAAGATGGCAATCAAGGAGTTGATGCTGGCGATGTTCTACTTCTACATTTATTGTTTTAAATTAGAGGATTTGAATGAGTTTTGTAATCGAATTAAGTGTGATCTTAAATTAGTGTGTCTCGATTTGTGAGACGGTCATTCATGTTAAAGACAAGTGGTTGTTCTATTTTCATGAGTAATCCTTTTTTGGAGATCACGTTTCGATTATGAGATTATTGTCCTTGCTAGATTTAACGATAATTAGTTAAACACTTATAAAATAAAGACATGCTAAAATATACGATACTTAATGATGAGATTTTTTTAATTATACTATTAGTGCTGAAGAGCATGTTGATGCGCATCACTAAGTAGTGTGATTAAAAATGCCATTTTCTGAAAATGCCATGGGTTGCTGAAAATAAACACAAGTGTTGGTTGTATTTGTCAGTAAATAAAAGACATCATTGTTTTATCATGGATGAGTAAATAGGAGTATTTATTCATGTCATGATGAGATTTTGGAAGTAGAGGATATTAAGTTAACAAGATAATTGAGTCTTTTCGATTTGATCAAAAGAGACAAAATATTTGAGTTATTGTTTTAGTATGGAGACTTGTGACAAGTGTTATCACAAATTACAATGTTTAGAGATTATTCAAAAGGTTTTTTTTGATAAACCTAAAGTATTGTAGTCATATTATATTTGATATTATGTGGTCGTGAACAAAGGGTTCTTGGTTTTAAGGTTTCATTAGTATCATTTAGATTTATTTTTGATAACACTCCTGTTTTAAATAAAGGATCTATTTAATGATTTGCATTTCGCATATGAGTTATGTGAAATAGTGGTTTCAGTGATTATGAGATAATTAAAAACCAAAGCAAATAAAGTTTTGTAGAATATTCATATGAGATTATGAATAGAGATTCCACAATGTGAGACTAAAAGGGACAAACCAATGTGTTTGGTTGTGTTATGTATTTTAGTGGTTTTATCGTGAAATGGTTTCATGGATAAAAAGAATTGTTGGAATGAATTTAGAAAGCTTAAACCTTTCATGTTTATGTATCAAGTGACACATATGTAAAGTGCTGAGTTGGATAAAACTTGACACATAAAGGTTTTGATGATGGTGATCATTGAATTTTGGTTTAGCTTGTCTAAAGAGAAGTAGGGTTCAAGAATATGAATTTTGTCAAAAGTTGCAAAATAATATTCATGATTTACTTGTCGTGTTTGAGAAACAAGACATACCTATAAAAAACTACAAAAGAAGAAATAGAAACTTTAAATACGAAAGTGACTAAGAGTCATTCTACTTTAAGTTTAAATCATAAAGTAATTGTTACTTGATTTTGTGAAAAGAATGTTTCACATATTTATTTTGCGAAAGAATTTGCGTGGAATAAATAAGACTTAGAGCTAGCAAGGTGCTGGCGGTTCGTATATGAGTTCTCGAATCTTAAGAGTTAAGAGTTTTGGAGGAGTCCAAAGTGTCGAGAAAGTGCATAAGAAACTGAGTGAGATCTAATTAAGATATGTGGTGACATATATTAAGTTAGAGCAGAAATTAATTTCCATAATCAAAATATGTGGTGACATATGTTTGAGTGGGAGCTAGTTAATCATGGTCAAATATAAGGATAACATATTTCTGAGTGGGAGCCAAAGTGGCTTCACAATTTAATATGTGTATGAGGTATATTTGAGTGGGAGTTTACAACATCGTGTTTGAATGAAATGGAGATTTCGTAAATGTTGTAAATGCTGTCATGGACCAATGCATAACTTATGAAGTTAGTTTGAAAGTCAAATATTCATGTAGATGAATGTATCTATGGAGGATAGATAAGTTTAAGTCAAGGGTGTTTTACCTATACAAGTTTTGAAGGAGTTCAAAATGAAACAAGAGAAGAACGGTTCATCTCATTGTGATATATAGGTGAAGCATTGAGTTGGAGAACTCAGTACAAAATTGATGGTTGAAGGATATGTTGGAATTCAATATGAATTGTTCATAGATCTCAACATATAAGAACCATGTGTTTGTATATGACGATATATGACCCAAGTTCTTAATTGTAAGAACATGTTGAATGAGGAGTCATTTTTCATGAGATTGAGATAAATTTAGAAAATGGTGGACTTGGTTGAAGTCATAAAGCCAGACTAAATTAGGGATCTCTTAATATCAGAGTAGCACAGCAAGAGCATGATCGGAAATATCAAAGTGACAAGGCTCACTGTTGATTTGTTAAGTCAACAACATATAGGAGTATATGATTAATTCAAGGATTGAAATAAGATATAATATTTTGGTTTGAGAAAGCTATTTCAAGATCGAGTGAGTTCCGGATGCATATGTTATGAGAAAGTCCATTTGACTGAACATACATATAGGCATAAAAGGATATGAATATCTCACTCTATAACCAAACATATTATATACATTATATGATAATGGTTTTATCATGGGATGATAAGAAGTTTATCATGTGATGATAAAGTAATGTCAAATTAGGTGACAGTTACAATTTTGCAAAGGACATAAAGAACTGTAAGGTACAGAGTATGGACGGAACCTCTTCCACAAGCAAACATGATCAGCACTGAGACTTCATGAGTGAGACTTCATGAGTGTTGGATCGCGGAAATGTAAACTAGATTATTGACTCTAGTGCAAGTGGGAGACTGTTGGGAATATGCCCTAGAGGCAATAATAAAATAGTTTATTAAGCATATTCACGTTTATGATAATGGTTTATTATCCATGCTATAATTGTATTAAATGGAAACATAATACATGTGTGGAATATAAACACCCGGAGTCCCTAGTGAGCCTCTACAGGACTAGTTCGTTGATCAAGAGATAGTTAGAGTTTCCTAACTATGGACTTGTTATAGTCACTTGATAACGGAGTCATATCATTAGGAGTAATGGTGTGATGGACATGACCCAAATAAAGAGTTGCAATTAATCGTGTCACAAAGAGTTTTGTTGTCAACACTTTTAATATGCCAAATATAGTTTCCTTAGACCATGAGATTATATCACTCCCGTTCACCGGAGGAATACTTTGAGGACATCAAACGTCACTTCGTAACTGGGTGATTATAAAGGTGGCTTTCAGGTATCTCCGATGGTGGGTTGTTGGGTGATATGAATCGAGAGTGGAATGTGTCCCTCCATGTGACGGAGAAGATATCTCCAGGCCTTCTCGGTAATATAGCATCAAGAGTCTGCAGACATGTGATTAGGTTGTAATCACCGGGATCCTATATTATGGACGAGTAAAGAGAACTTGCCGGTAACGAGATTAAACTAGACATGGGGATGTCAACGATTATATCTCGGGCAAGTAAAATATCGTGAGACAAAGGGAATCGTATATGAGATTAACTGAATCTCCGGCATCGTGGTTCAATCGAGAAAAGGTTTTCGTTGAGTGTATAGGAATTAATATGGACATCCCGGTCCCGCTATTAATTATTGATATGATCATGTCTATGCATTCTCGAACCCGTAGGGTCACACACTTAACGTTCCGATGAAATTAGGTTTTGCGATGAATTAAATGATGAAGTGAACGAATGGTAATTCGGAGTCTCGGATGGGATCCCGGACATCACGAGGAGTTCCGGAGGAGTCCGGAGAATAAGATTCATATATGGAAAGTGGTTTCCGGAGGTTTCGGAAAAGTTCTGGAAATTATTTAAAGGGTACCGGAAGGTTCCGGAGTGTTCTAGAAGGGTCTAGAAGTGGGACCATATTTTGTATGGGGCCCACATGGTGCAAAGGGGTGCTGCCACCACCTAGGTGGTGCGCACCACCTAAGCCCACATGGGCTGGTGCGGCTAAGGAAGAGGGGAGTCCCACTCCTAGTTGGACTAGGAGGTGGGCTCTCCACCCCTTTAGGAAAGGGGCCCAAGTAGGAGTTCTAGAAGGACTCCAACTTGGGGGGCAAGCAAGGAGGGGCCGGCCGGCCCCCTCCCCTTGACCTAGCCGGCCACCTATATAAGGAGGGGTAGGGGGGGGCGCACCACAACCTTGGAGGCTGCCCCCTAGCCGCACCCCCCCTCTCTCCCTCTAACCCTAGCCGCACCCCTCCTCTCCCGGAGGGCTGCCGCCATCAAACCCCACACCTAGCCGCACCCCCTTGCCCTAGGGGCTGCGCCACCTTGCTCCTCTCCCTCTCCTCTTGCTTGGCTTGGCGAAGCCCTGCTCGCGGAGATCGTCATCATCACCGGCACTACCGTCGTGCTGCTGAGATCATCAAGGCCACGTCTTCTCGCTTGCGGGATCAAGGAGTCGACGTCTTCATCGAGCTGTACGTGTGGACGCCGCGGAGGTGCTGCCCGTTGCTGCACTTCACCGGATTGGATCTCGAGGATAATACATCTCCTCGCGACTAGACGAGTCTAGTTGCGGGGATCGACTAGCCAACCCCTGCACCGACAAAACGCGTTTGTTGATCTTCGAGGGTAAGAGATTGGATCTCATCTTCGCTATCTTCATCTCATAGATCTAGATCCTTGGGGTTTATTCCGCTTTGCCGCGTAGAAAATTTTTGTTTTCCATGCTGCGACCCCATCATTATGTTATCTCCATCATGCGCCCAAGAAGCTTCTTTGTTAATGCTCTTATTTTATATTTTATTTGCAAAATTATCAAGAAGGAATTGCATGGTACTAAACACATACTTTTGTTCTGCAGTACTAGCATGGAATGTGGAGAAATAATTCCAGGGGTATGAGAGTCAGAAATCATGAAGAACTTGTGATGTATGAAAGTTTCGAATTGGAGTAATGTATGAAAGTTTGAAAGCTAGTACTTTTAAATATGTAATCATTGATATATGCTGCATCGAATGCTCTCATTTGTGTGAATGACCGTGCTTGTATGCTTTCACTTCTCATTTGTATTCAAGAATCATCTTTGTTATTTTTATATTTTCTTGTTATTTTGTGTAAATCTGTGATCTGATGATCTGATGTGGAGTCACATTTATTTCAAATTTTCTGCATTTTATTTTCTACAAAATTTATCTATATGCCCGTACGAATTATATTTGGTATTTCAAAAAATTAAACTGCTACGTATTGTGGAGGATGTGTGTGGTTTCCCTCCGAGCTTCCCCTCCGTGCCGTGCTGCCAAACAACCAC
Source organism: Puccinellia tenuiflora (assembly GCA_012064385.1). NCBI lineage: Eukaryota > Viridiplantae > Streptophyta > Magnoliopsida > Poales > Poaceae > Puccinellia > Puccinellia tenuiflora. The sequence goes on from QRDG01001584.1 coordinate 8,120, forward strand.
AAGGCTGGGGGAGATTTTCCCATGTCAGCCCAGGAAATCTGTGTGCACGTCCATTTTCCCTAGAGGGGCTGGCTACCCAGGTTTTTGCCACCCCTGCTACCAAATGAGCCCTTACGGAACCTTCTTCCCCGCTCGTCTCTATGTTATCACCTGCTTCTCTCAGCAAAATCCCCATTACGGCCGGTGCCGTGCACCTCTCCTCCCTACCGCCGATGCAGAACCTCCTCATCCCGCGCGTCGTGCCCTGCACCTCCCCTCCCTACCTCCGGTATCCTGCACCTCCTCCTCTCATCTCCTCTCACCTCGCATCTCTTCCCACCGGTGGCTCCCTTTTTTGCTACGGCTGAGATCTGATGAGGTCTCCCGGCGGCGAAGTCAAATGCTTCCCTCCCTGGCGGCGTCGCCCGTGGGTGGTACTTCAAGCCGTGTCGGCCCATGCAACCAGCGGCGTCGGCCTGTGCTACCAGTGGCGTCGGCGGCGGCGAAGTCGAAGGTGCAGGGACGTGTTGCCACAGGAGAGGGCCGATGCTACGGGCCAAGGGCGATGATGCACTGACCGCCATCAGGCGATGCTTCCAACGAGGTTTTGCGCGGTGCTTCCACAGCCGTCAGCTCGTGCTGCCAGAGGCGTGGGGACATGCTCTCACGGGGGGGCGACTGATGCTACCGTCGATGCACGCCGATGGTACTCTCCAGTTGGGCTGCTACAAATGGCGTCGGCGATTGCTACAAGCGGCGACTCGTAGTGCTACAAACTGGCGCCGTCGTGCTAGAAGCCAGCCGACAATGTCACAAGGAGGTTGGCGATGATGTGCTACCAATGGACGACGGCGGTGCTACCATAGACTAACGGTAGTGCTACCAAAGGCCGGCGGCGATGCTACATCGGACCTGCGGCGTTGCTAAGAGCGGCCGGCGGCCGGCGATGCTACATCGGACCTGTGACGGTGCTACGAGCGGCCGGCGGCGATGCTACCTCCGACCCCCGTCGGTGCTACGAGCGGCCGGCGAGCGGCCGACAGGGATCCTACAAGCGGCCGGCGAGCGGCCGGCGGTGATGCTACAAGCGGCGGGTGGCGGTGCTACCAGTGTGGTCCACGCCAGCGAGGTATCTCACCGAAGCATACCGACGGGGGCGATGGGTACTGGTGGCACAAAGTTTGTCGTCGTGGGCTTCAATTTCATGCACTGTTTTTTTCGTTCTCAGGGAGATTTGTGAGAGGGTGCTGAGGAAAAAGGTTTCTAGGACACGTGTCAACAGGTAGAGGCGGGGGATCGGGAGTTCCGATCCCCCGGGGGACGCTCAGCACGATCCATATTTGATCGACCTCTGTCCTCTCTTTGTCTCAAAAAAAAACTCTGTCTTCTCTGGCTGTCAGGGAAAAAAACAATTGACCCCGTGGAAACGTGAACGTCTGGTAGTTAGTACTTTTTTTTAGTTTAAAAATCACTTATATAAAGACAGCATGACGCCTCATTAAAAACCTTCCAGTCCCTTTCGGTACCCTGGTTAGGGAAAGAGTGCGTCTGAGAACTTGCCGCCTCTCAACGTTCAAACAAGTTTACATCATCAGTGAGGAGTCCCAGAATGCAATCTGGGGGATCCTCATGCCACACCACGGAATGAGATCCTGAGACTAGCTTAGCTATACAATGAGCTACTTTGTTATCCTCTCTACAGCTATGTCTAAAAATAACATGTGCAAACCCTCTCGCTAGAAAAGAGCACTCCTCATAGATCGCCGCCACCGGGCCCAAAGAATTCCCTCCCTCCTGCATGACCTCAATGACTTCCAAATTGTCGCTATTTACCTCCAACTTAGTACATCCCACCTGGCTTGCTAAGATCAACCCGTCGCGAAGGGCCCTAGCTTCAGCCATGGCCGCATTACTAGCATTGTCAATGGGACAGCAGCTAGCAGCGATAAAGGAACCATGATCATCACGTAGTACCGATCCCGATCCTCCTCGGAGTGTATCTGGTGAGAACGCAACGTCTACATTCAACTTAACGTATCCTTCCTTTGGGACAACCCATCCTTGGACCCGAGCTCCCGAATTCTTCTTTTGAGACCTGGAATAATTAAGAGCTAACGCTGCAATGGCTTGAGAGGTTCTTGCTGGTTTCTGGACCCGCTCATCATGAACAATCTGCCGCCTCTCCCACCATATATACCAACATGCGGTAGCAATCAATTCATTCACACCTAGGTCATCCATGTATGGTGATGGGGCATCATGTTCTCTCATCAGTGCCTCAAATACCGCTGCACCCTCACGATCAAGAGAGCAGCCCGCAGAAATTTTTGTAGACAAGCCGAGATTCTCCCAAATCTCAACTGCTCTTGGGCACTTAAAAAAAAGCATGAGGTGTACCTTCACAATGGACAGCACAAATAGGACATAAGCTACTCGTGATTATATGTCTGTTAGCCAACACCACTTTGCAAGGAATAGTTCCATGCAAAAACCTCCAGGAAAATATTTTAATCTTCGCCGGGACCTGCAGAGACCAAAATTTACCCCAAACCGGATTAATTACAGCTGAACCTTGCTCATTTGTGCGTAACAGTTTGCGTCCATGCTGATGATCCCACTCAGTATAATAAGCAGACCTGACAATAAAAATACCATTCCTTGTATTATTCCAAGAGACAAAGTCTTCCATCATACCGACAGCTAGGGGGATCTGTAGAATACGAGAAACATCCACTCCATAGAATAGTGAGGGTATGTAACGCCCTGACCCCAGAATTATACAGAGAGGCTATGTAATTGGCACAACCATCAAGGTATAACACAGAGATCGAGACATGTGGAACAAACTGGCACATTGCATGACTCTACGACACAAAACATATAGCAACTCATATAATGAGAAGAATACAAATATTACACATCAAAAGGATCATGGATCCAACAATTCATCAAGCGGAAGCGGGTAGTGTTGTCTAACAACAAGAAGCAAATATATGGCCTAAGAGGCCTACAATAAACATCACCCAAGCCAGCTTGTTCCACGGTCCCAAGCTGCCACCTGGGAACCCCAGACTAGTAGTCGACGTCAACGAAGAACCCACCTAGTTGCTCGGTGTCGTCCTCCTCTGAAATACAAAATCATAGAGGCAGCAAAGAGAGACTGAGTACGATGTACTCGCAAGTTTAGTAGGGCGATATAGGCCCAATGACTGACGGAGGCTCTAAAGCTGTATAATGTAGCTATTTTGCATAAAGCCAGATTTTCCTTCAAAAGAGTTAAAAGACACAAGGCATCGTCTATTCAGAATATTTTTCATAAAGGGGATAAGAGGGTAACATTTCATCTTCGGTTCTCGTCGAAGCTACTTGTAACCAAACCGCTCTTCTCACACAAAGGCACTCCCTCGACTCACCCTCGAGGAAATGAACCTTTATCACAAGTTTATTATGCAACCTCTAGCTGCCATATCAATTAGGTTAACGTTGTCTATGATCTTATATCCGATCCCAAGTTGTCCATAACTGTGGACACGGCTTTTCGAAAAGATTATCCCTGCAGGGGTGTACTATTTTACCCATTGGTACCGTCCGGCTCACCTAGTTGGCCCTCTTCCGGGGAAGGCCGGCGAGCGGGCACGGTTAGACCTTTACAATGCATGAGGCTTACTCAAGGACCATCAGTGGCGGAAGGACAGGTTCAGCGCTCCCAGCGCCCTGTCCCACCGTCACATCCTAAACACCACCATCCTCATCAATTCTTTTTCCGCTCACACACACGGCAAATGGAAAACTCGAACCAGAGTACCCTTGACAAGCCCCTCACAAATTATTTGGTCAGTAAGGCGCCCATACAGCCAACAATGGCAGCACGCTAGTCTTGGTTCAAGAGGTAAAGAACTCGCACCTAGGGGCTAGAGTGAGGCAAAACACCATCCCCGATGGCAACTCACCCAAACCGTCTTAGCATTTTAAATAAGCATCTCCATTATCCACCATGCCCGAATCATTCCATCATCATCACCAATTACGGAATTAATAACGTACATAAAGCATTTACCTAAGCATAGCTAAGCATATGAATACATCAATTCTATCTTTATCTCGGCCAACACTTCAACCCTAAGTTTCATAGGTAGGGATACATGTGATTGGCTTGGGGAAGAACATGCATTCATAGGATATTCTAATATTTACCAAAAAGGACATTTGAACCGCATGCAATATTATGGTGGATAAAATAAGTTTATAAAACATAGGATGCTAGAATGCCAAGAAGGTTAGGTTATCTCCTGCCTTGCTGCCCGGTCGTGAAGTACTGATCGTCGGGGTAAGTAGAGAGACCCTCGACTCCGGAATCTATCGATACCCAAAAGAAATACAAAGCACACATAAATCACAAGAACACAAGATGCAATGCTCAAACACATGATGACATGTCCAATTGATGCAAAGATTCCATTATATAACTTAAGGGCACAATTAAATGGGGAGCCAAATAATTAGGGAAATTATTTGGAAGCAACCCCACATTTAGCTTAGTGACCACGTTCTTCATAAAGTATTGAATTATTAGAGAAGTGGCTCAAGATGCATGAACGTGACATGAAATGGGTAGGGTTCGTCATTCCGATCATTTCGGTACTTTATTTGTAATTTTCGGAGCACCGATGAATAAATAGCAATTTAATTACTTATTTGGATTTATATCTTTTATCCAACTTAAGAGTAATGTCAAAAAGCAAGTTGTTGTCATGAGGTGGTATTAACATGATTAGATAGCATTTGAAAAACTGATCAAATTGGTATAACATTTGCAAGATTTTGATTAAAAGAGGGTTAATCTACAAGGTTCACAAAGTTTACAGCTGGTTCGGAATTCATCCGGATTGGTCCGGAATATTCCGGATGGTCCGGAATAATCCGGGCTCATTCCGAGCCAAATCCGAGGTGACCTCCAAAACCTTCTGTTAGGGTTTCGGAATTCGTCCGGAAAGGTCCGAAAAAATCCGGGAGACCCGGAATCGATCCGGAAATTTCCGGGTGATTCCGGATGGCTCGATCCTGGGCAGAAAAACGATGGCGACGGCGGTTGTGCACGAAGAGCAAGCAAGAGAGGGAGAGGGGGAGCGGGAGGAGGCCTAAGAGCTTGCGGGGCTCACCCTGGACTCGCGTGCGTGACCGGTTAGGCGAGGGGAGGCCGGCGGCGACCGAATCGAGCCGGCGGGGCTCGGCCGGTGGCGGATGGTGTCGAAGACGCCGGCGTTGATACGGCCGGTCCCGGGCCGATTCCTTGGCCTGGGAGGGAGGAGAGGATGCGGCGCAGCTGGTGGTGGTCGTCGATCTACCTCGCGCTCACTCCGACGACGACGGCGTGCTCGGCTACGGCGGCAATGGGGTGCACGGCCTCGGGAGAGAAAGAGGGGAACGAGGAGCGCAGGGGAAAAGGAGCAGGGCGTCGTGGTGGTCTCCTTGTCCTCTAGGGGGGGCCACGGCGTCGAGCGGGGAGCAGGTGAGGAGCGCGGCAACGGCATGGGCGCGGGCGGCATGGCGCCAGTGCTCCCTGTCGCCACTGTGCACCATCCGGAATTTTCCGGAAAAGTCCGGAAAATTCCGACTGGTCCGGAATTGATCCGGAATAATCCGGGTCATTCCGGATGACCACAAATTGGCAGAAAAGGCTAGATTTTATTTGGGCACCAAAACAATTCCAAAAATATGCAAAAATTCTGGGAGTTTCTCCACAAGGTAAAACAGCTCACCATACATTTATCTAGGCTTTTGAGCAAGGTGGCATGGCTCACAAATAGACAAAAACTTTGAACCACATTATAGGGCCTAAGGAAGTTGGAAACAAAATGGAACCCATCCATTTGGTCCTTGTGCACTTGAGGTGAACTTAGGAAGTGTGTTGGACCATAAGGTCACCTGTCATGACATGGTTAACACCATAGTTTGCATTTCAAAGATGTAAAGGTTTGGGAAGTTTTGGCTTCCCTCTTTTCATTGTTTCCCAATTGTGGTTTGTTCACAACAGCAATTTAAAGATATGCCATGATGCAAGGAAAAATTCTTCGTATTTTTCATTACCAAGTTAGGGCTGTTACAAATCTACCCCCCTTACAGGAATCTCGTCCCGAGATTCTAGGCTTGAGTGAAGAAGGCGGGGTATTCCTGACGAAGACTAGTTTCTCGCTCCCATGTGGCTTCTTCTTCGGAATGGTTAGACCATTGGACCTTGAGAAACTTGATGGACTTGTTGCGGGTTTTCCTTTCCGCTTCATCCAAGATGCAGATAGGATGCTCGCGGTAGGTCAAATCCTCCTGAATGTCCAATGCCTCATGATCAACCCCACGGATGGGATCCTTGAAGCAACGACGGAGTTGGGAAACAAGGAACACATCATGGACATCCGGGAAGTTGGAGGGCAACTCAAGTTGATAGGAGAGATCTCCTCGCTTGGCTAGGATGGTGAAAGGGCCAACATAGCGGGGTGCTAATTTGCCCTTGATTCCGAAATGACGAACGCCTCGGAGAGGAGAGACTCGAAGATAGGCCTTGTCACCAATTTCATAGTGGACCTCTTGATGATGCTTGTCATAATAGCTTTTCTGACGGGATTGAGCAGCCTTGAGATTTTCTCGAATGACACGGACTTTCTCTTCGGCTTCATTGATCACATCAGGACCGAAAAGTGACCTCTCCCCGGTTTCAGACCAATTGAGAGGAGTCCGGCATTTTCTCCCATAAAGGACCTCAAAGGGAGCCATTTGCAAACTGGCTTGGTAGCTGTTGTTGTAGGAGAACTCGGCGAGAGGGAGGTAGTTTTCCCAACTCTTGCCGAAGGAGATGACACAAGCCCGAAGCATGTCCTCAAGAACTTGATTTACCCTTTCAGTTTGACCGTCGATTTGAGGATGGTAGGCGGTGCTGAAGTTGAGACGGGTTCCAAGAGCCGTTTGGAAACTTTGCCAAAACTTGGACGTAAATAAGCTTCCACGGTCGGAGATGATCCTCAAAGGAACCCCGTGCAAGGGAACAATATGGGCCATATATAGCTCCGCCAACTTGGCAGCATTGATATCCTCCCGAACCGGAAGGAAATGGGCAACCTTTGACAGTCTGTCGATGATGACCCAAATAGCATTGTTGCCCTTTTGTGATTTTGGGAAGCCAGTGATGAAATCCATACCAACTTCATCCCATTTCCACTCGGGAATGGCTATGGGGCGGAGGGTACCGGCTGGCCTTTCATGTTCCGCCTTCACTCGGCGACAGACGTCGCATTCCGCAACATACTCGGCAATCTCGCGCTTCATGCAAGACCACCAGAATTGAGGGCGAAGATCTTGATACATTTTTGTGCTACCTGGATGAATAGAGATGGGTGACTCATGAGCTTTAGAAAGGATCAACTCCCTCATATTTCCACTCTTGGGCACCACTAGACGGTCACCAAAATAGACCACACCCTTGTCATCCACCAAGAAACAGGCCGCCTTCCCATTAGCTATCTTCTCTTTGATCTCGAGGATTTCAGCGTCATTTTGCTGGGCGGCCTTGATATCATCCTCGAGAGTGGATTTGATCTCAAGGTTAGCTAGAAAACCCGAAGGAACAATTTCCATATTCAATTTAGCAAATTCCTCATGGAGGGCCGGTTGCGCCTTTTCAACCATCACGGTATTGCAATAGGCTTTGCGGCTTAGAGCATCTGCCACGACATTTGCCTTGCCGGGCTGATAATTGAGAGTCACATCATAGTCTTTTATCAATTCCAGCCATCTCCTCTGCCTCAAATTCAGATCCGGCTGGGTGAATAGATATTTCAGACTTTGATGGTCGGAGTAGATCTCGCAACGGTTGCCCAAGAGGTAGGGCCTCCATTGCTTCAGAGCATGTACCACGGCGGCAAGCTCCAAATCATGAGTGGGATAATTTTGCTCGTGTGGCTTGAGTTGACGGGAGGCATAGGCGACCACATGGCCTTCTTGCATCAAGACACAGCCCAAGCCTTGGAGAGATGCATCGCAATAGACGACAAAGTCCTTGTCGGTGTCGGGAAGGACAAGTACCGGAGTGGTAGTGAGCTTGACCTTGAGGGTTTGGAAACTCTCTTCAGCCTTGTCTGACCACACAAATTGTTTGCCTTTCTTGAGTAGTTCGGTCATCGCCTTGGCTATTTTGGAGAAGCCCTCAATGAATCGACGGTAATAACCCGCCAATCCAAGGAAGCTTCGGATATCTTTGACGGATTTGGGAGTTGGCCAATCTAGGATTGCCTGAATCTTGTCTGACCACACAAATTGTTTGCCTTTCTTGAGTAGTTCGGTCAGCGCCTTGGCTATTTTGGAGAAGCCCTCAATGAATCGACGGTAATAACCCGCCAATCCAAGGAAGCTTCGGATATCTTTGACGGATTTGGGAGTTGGCCAATCGAGGATTGCCTGAATCTTGTCTGGTATCACCGCTACTCCAGCAGCTGACACCACATGACCGAGGAAAATGAGCTCCTTCAGCCAAAACTCACACTTGGAGAACTTGGCATAGAGGCGGTGGTCACGGAGCTTGGTCAAGACTAGACGAAGATGCTCAGCATGCTCTTCTTCGGTTTTGGAATAGACAAGGATGTCATCGATGTAAATAATGACAAACTTGTCGAGGTACTCGTGGAAGATAGAGTTCATCAGCCTCATGAATGTAGCCGGAGCATTTGTGAGGCCGAAAGACATGACGGTGTACTCATATAACCCATAGCGGGTAGTGAAAGCCGTCTTCGGGATATCCTCCTTCCGGATTTTTATTTGATGGTAGCCTGACCTCAGATCCATCTTGGAGAATACCGTTGCTCCAGCTAACTGATCGAACAAGTCGGTTATTCTGGGAATTGGATACTTGTTCTTGATGGTCACCGCATTCAGAGGGCGGTAATCAACAACCAGTCGAGGAACAGTCGTATCCCTCTTCTTGACAAAGATGACCGGCAGCCCCAAGGTGAGCTACTCGGCCGGATGAATTCCTTTTCTAGCAGCTCATCAAGCAGCTTCTTCAACTCAGCTAGCTCTTCCGTTGGCATACTGTAGGGCGTTTTGGAAACGGGGGCGGTTCCCGGAACCAACTCAATCACAAACTCCACGCTGCGATCAGGTGGCATGTCGGGCAATTCCTCCGGAAAAACATCGAGGAAATCACACACCACAGCGACTTCAGACATATCAAGAGGGGTGATTCCTTCCAGGAAATATAAACTGATCTCCGGTGAGAGAGGAGTGGCTGCGGAAGGAGTTGCAGAAGTTGGGGACCAGTAACGCACTTCCCCATACCTTGGGTGGAACACGGTGACAGTCTTGGCAGCACAATCCAGGTTTGCCTGATATTTGACTAGCCAATCCATGCCCAGAATAACATCGATACCCTCTGACCTCAGGGCTATCAATGAGAACGGAAAAGGGACCGACCCTACGGCTATTTGAACATCAGGAGATATCCAATTGGTACGCCAACTAGAGCCGGGTGTCTTGACCACTAACGGGGAATCCATCATTGCAAATGGTATTTGATGGTTGTGTGCAAATAATATGGATATGAACGAATGCGAAGCTCCAGAATAAAATAATACTGAAGTTGGATATGTATTGATTCGAAGCGTACCCATAAGGACTCCGGGGTCCTCCTCAACGCCTTCAGCCGAGACGTGGTTCAGGCGGCCACGGCTGACGGTGGTAGCCTTGGCGGCTGGGGTAGAGGGTGCTGGTGCAGGTGCTGAGGGAGCCGGTGCCTTCTGGGGACACTCCCTGGAGTAGTGCCCCGGCTGGCCACAAGCGAAGCAAGTGAGCCCCGGTGGTGCAGGTAGTCGGGGACGAAAACCGCCTCCAGCCGCACCCAAGGTCGAGGTAGCTGGGCGAGGTGGAGGTGGCAGGTACCTGGTGGGCTTCGGCGCGAAGGGCGCCTTTGGCACTGCACTGAAAGGCACGAAGACCTTGCGCTTCTTGCCCTCCGAGGAGGAGGAGCTCTGATGGTCGGTGGGCTCCTTCCTGCCTTGCTCCATGGTGAGAGCCTGGTTGTAGAGCTCTTGGTAGGAGGTGAACTTGAAGGGTAGGAGCTCGTATCGGAGACGAGGTGCGAGCCCCTTGCGGAAAAGGTATTGCTTGTCCTCATCATTCGTCACGTCCCGAGGGGCGTAACGGGAGAGGTGGTTGAACTCCCGTCCATAGGACTGGACGTCCATGCGTCCCTGGGTTAGGTCCAGGAACTCCCGCCTCTTGAGCTCGAGGATGGGCTTGGGGATGTACGCCGCACGGAAAGCGGCGCGGAACTCCTCCCAAGTGACAACATGGCCCGCGGCGACCATTGCCACGTGGCTCTCCCACCAAGAGCCGGCGGCTCCTTCCAGCAGGTAGGTGGCAAAGTTGACATGCTCCACCGCAGAAACGTGGAGAGCGGCAAACTTGCGCTCGATAGCCCGAAGCCAATCATCCGCATCAAGCGGCTCCTTAGCCTCGGAGAAAGTGGGAGGTTGGGACCGCAAGAACTGGTTGAGGGTGGTGCAGTCCGTGTTCCTCCTGGCCCCTTGCTGGACCAGCTGCTCGAGCAACCGCTCATTGCGCAGACGGTTTTGTTCAATTGCCATCATAACCTCCGCCATTGAGGGTGGCGGTGGTGGATCAGGGTTGCTATGTTCCCCACGACGGGTAGGAGCCATTCTGAAGAATTGGAACAACGACAAGTTAGTAACCAATCCTGACAGACAAGATAGATCATTGGTTGCTCCCAGATATAGTTATTTAAGAAGCATAAACACCAAAGACAGATTTAGGCAACCACGGTGACATCACGTCATCGAGGCGATAACAAACAGATTTAAGGTCTCGAGACATATCTGGACGGTAAGAACCCAAACCCCGAGAACCTAAACGTCGACACCAAGCACCAAACAAATAGAGGTAAGAATCAGAGTAGAGCGAGTTGGATGAGAAGCAAAAAGAATCCTAAGAAGGTTTTCACAACTCATTTTTAAGTTATAAATAATTTTCACTAGACTCAACATCGACCAAAAGGAAGGGTTTCCTACAGGCAGTCCTGCTCTGATACCAATTTGTAACGCCCCGACCCCGGAATTATACAGAGAGGCTATGTAATTGGCACAACCATCAAGGTATAACACAGAGATCGAGACATGTGGAACAAACTGGCACATTGCATGACTCTACGACACAAAACATATAGCAACTCATATAATGAGAAGAATACAAATATTACACATCAAAAGGATCACGGATCCAACAATTCATCAAGCGGAAGCGGGTAGTGTTGTCTAACAACAAGAAGCAAATATATGGCCTAAGAGGCCTACAATAAACATCACCCAAGCCAGCTTGTTCCACGGTCCCAAGTTGCCACCTGGGAACCCCAGACTAGTAGTCGACGTCAACGAAGAACCCACCTAGTTGCTCGGTGTCGTCCTCCTCTGAAATACAAAATCATAGAGGCAGCAAAGAGAGACTGAGTACGATGTACTCGCAAGTTTAGTAGGGCGATATAGGCCCAATGACTGACGGAGGCTCTAAAGCTGTATAATGTAGCTATTTTGCATAAAGCCAGATTTTCCTTCAAAAGAGTTAAAAGACACAAGGCGTCGTCTATTCAGAATATTTTTCATAAAGGGGATAAGAGCTTAACATTTCATCTTCGGTTCTCGTCGAACCTACTTGTAACCAAACCGCTCTTCTCACACAAAGGCACTCCCTCGACTCACCCTCGAGGAAATGAACCTTTATCACAAGTTTATTATGCAACCTCTAGCTGCCATATCAATTAGGTTAACGTTGTCTATGATCTTATATCCGATCCCAAGTTGTCCATAACCGTGGACATGGCTTTTCGAAAAGATTATCCCTGCAGGGGTGTACTATTTTACCCATTGGTACCGTCCGGCTCACCTAGTTGGCCCTCTTCCGGGGAAGGCCGGCGAGCGGGCGCGGTTAGACCTTTACAATGCATGAGGCTTACTCAAGGACCATCAGTGGCGGAAGGATAGGTTCAGCGCTCCCAGCGCCCTGTCCCACCGTCACATCCTAAACACCACCATCCTCATCAATTCTTTTTCCGCTCACACACACAGCAAATGGAAAACTCGAACTAGAGGACCCTTGACAAGCCCCTCACAAATTATTTGGTCAGTAAGGCGCCCATACACCCACCAATGGCAGCACGCTAGTCTTGGTTCAAGAGGTAAAGAACTCGCACCTAGGGGCTAGAGTGAGGCAAAACACCATCCCCGATGGCAACTCACCCAAACCGTCTTAGCATTTTAAATAAGCATCTCCATTATCCACCATGCCCGAATCATTCCATCATCATCAACAATTACGGAGTTAATAACGGACATAAAGCATTTACCTAAGCATAGCTGAGCATATGAATACATCAATTCTATCTTTATCTCGGCCAACACTTCAACCCTAAGTTTCATAGGTAGGGATACATGTGATTGGCTTGGGGAAGAACATGCATTCATAGGATATTCTAATATTTACCAAAAAGGACATTTGAACCGCATGCAATATTATGGTGGATAAAATAAGTTTATAAAACATAGGATGCTAGAATGCCAAGAAGGTTAGGTTATCTCTTGCCTTGCTGCCCGGTCGTGAAGTACTGATCGTCGGGGTAAGTAGAGAGACCCTCGACTCCGGAATCTATCGATACCCAAAAGAAATACAAAGCACACATAAATCACAAGATCACAAGATGCAATGCTCAAGCACATGATGACATGTCCAGTTGATGCAAAGATTCCATTATATAACTTATGGGCACAATTAAATGGAGAGCCAAATAATTAGGGAAATTATTTGGAAGCAACTCCACATTTAGCTTAGTGACCACGTTCTTCATAAATTATTGAATTATTAGAGAAGTGGCTCAAGATGCATGAACATGACATAAAATGGTTAGGGTTTATCATTCCGATCATGTTGGTAATTTATTTGTAATTTTCGGAGCACCGATGAATAAATAGCAATTTAATTACTTATTTGGATTTATATCTTTTATCCAATTCAAGATTAATGTCAAAAAGCAAGTTGTTGTCATGAGGTGGTATTAACATGATTAGTTAACATTTGAAAAACTGATCAAATTGGTATAACATTTGCAAGATTTTGATTAAAAGAGGGTTAATCTACAAGGTTCACAAAGTTTACAGCTGGTTCGGATTTCATCCGGATTGGTCCGGAATATTCCGGATGGTCCGGAATAATCCGGGCTCATTCCGAGCCAAATCCGAGGTGACCTCCAAAACCTTCTGTTAGGGTTTCGGAATTCGTCCGGAAAGGTCCGAAAAAATCCGGGAGACCCGGAATCGATCCGGAAATTTCCGGGTGATTCCGGATGGCTCGATCCTGGGCAGAAAAATGACGGCGACGACGGTTGTGCATGAAGAGCAACCAAGAGAGGGAGAGGGGGAGCGGGAGGAGGCCTAAGAACTTGCGGGGCTCACCCTGGACTCGCGTGCGTGACCGGTTAGGCGAGGGGAGGCCGGCGGCGACCGAATCGAGCCGGCGGGGGCTCGGCCGGTGGCGGATGGTGTCGAAGACGCCGGCGTTGATCCGGCCGGTCCCGGGCCGATTCCTTGGCCTGGGAGGGAGGAGAGGATGCGGCGCAGCTTGTGGTGGTCATCGATCTACCTCGCGCTCACTCCGACGACGACGGCGTGCTCGGCTACGGCGGCAATGGGGTGCACGGCCTCGGGAGAGAAAGAGGGGAACGAGGAGCGCAGGGGAAAAGGAGCAGGGCGTCGTGGTGGTCTCCTTGTCCTCGAGGGGGGGGGCCACGACGTCGAGCGGGGAGCAGGTGAGGAGCGCGGCAACGGCATGGGCGCGGGCGGCATGGCGCCAGTGCTCCCTGTCGCCACTGTGCACCATCCGGAATTTTCCGGAAAAGTCCGGAAAATTCCGACTGGTCCGGAATTGATCCGGAATAATCCGGGTCATTCCGGATGACCACAAATTGGCAGAAAAAGCTAGATTTTATTTGGGCACCAAAACAATTCCAGAAAATATGCAAAAATTCTGGGATTTTCTCCACAAGGTAAAATAGCTCACCATACATTTATCTAGTCTTTTGAGCAAGGTGGCATGGCTCACAAATAGACAAAAGCTTTGAACCACATTATAGGGCCTAAGGAAGTTGGAAACAAAATGGAACCCATCCATTTGGTCCTTGTGCACTTGAGGTGAACTTAGGAAGTGTGTTGGACCATAAGGTCACCTGTCATGACATGGTTAACACCATAGTTTGCATTTCAAGATGTAAAGGTTTTGGGAAGTTTTGGCTTCCCTCATTTTATTGTTTCCCATTTGTGGTTTGTCAACAAAAGCAATTTAAAGATATGCCATGATGCAAACACGAATGCAAAAGTGGAAAAATTCTTCGTATTTTTCAGTACCAAGCTAGGGCTGTTACAGGGTAGGAGTTCTTCATCCCAATTTCTAGTGATCGGATCAAGGAGCTCAGAAACGTGAGTTAAAACAATGTTACCCCTTGTGTAATTAATTTCCTTGATGGGCAGCTAGGGATCCATGCATCCTCCCAGATATTGATGTCAGTACCATCACCAACACGCCATACATGCCCTTTCTTAAAGGTTTGGATCCCGTACCAAATACTTTGCCAGGTATAGGAGGAACCTTTCTTCATTTCTGCATTGAGGAGATCGCTAGATGGGTAATATTTTGCACGAAGCACCTGCGCACAAAGAGAATCTGGTTCGCAGATTAGCCTCCACACCTGCCTAGCAAGCATAGCTAAATTAAAATAGTGGAGGTCCCTAAACCCCATCCGTCCTTTTTTCTTCGGCACACACATCTTCCACCAAGCAAACCAATGCATATGCTTCTGGTTGTCATCATCTCCCCACCAGTAACGGGACATAGCATCTGTAATCCCTTTAATTACTTGTTTTGGAAGTTTGAAGACAGACATCGCATATGCGGGGATCGCTTGAGCCACCGCTTTCAACAAAATTTCTTTCCGGCCATATGATAAGATTTTCTCCTTGTACCATGCCAACCGGTTGCAGACCCTGTCTGTAAGATGCACAAAACAATCAGTACGATCAAGACCCACCAGGGGTGGTAGTCCCAAATACTTCGGACAGAAAGAACACATCCGGTTTTAAGCACTTCTGGAGTTCCTGAAGCGCATGAACTGCCGCAGCTTTACCTAAGCCACGGCAGTTCGATCCGCATATTTTCATTGCGTCCGGCGGTCACCCTCCAGGGATACCGCCGATCCAAAAGATTGTCCTGAGTTTGATGTCCTGTCCTCCTTCTTATGTCGTTTCTTCTCTTTTGCACTTTCCTCATCTCTCCCTTTGACAGCCAACGGAGGGTCCTCTTCTATTTGCATGTTGTTAGTAATTGCCAGAGTTCCTGAGTTCGGTAATACTGCCTTCTCAAAGGCTAAACGTTTCTTTGCATTCTTCTCCATGTCTAACATATACTGATCACCAGGTTTCACCGGACTGGTTGTCGTATCCCTCAGATCTTCATTATCATCCTTAGTCCGATTCTCTAGGTGATTACGCCAGTCAAAGAACTCCCCCTGCCCAGGGGAGAAATGTGTCTAGTATTACCAACCACCTGAGAGTTGTATGACAGATCGCCACGTCCTCTACCCTGCATTGTTCCGCCACCAGCCCTCAGACTTCCTCGAAAAGGATACCCACCTCTCCCGCGCCAGTCATCAGCACGAATCCAATCTCCATACTTAAGTTTTTTCTCGTTAAAGACCCCAATGCCACACTCCTTGTAGACACGACCCACTAATCCGCATGCATAACTGCTGCTATATTAAAATAAGTTGGGTGGTGCCCCAAGCGAAGGCAGAATTGCAGCTAGTAGCAGTTTTCCCTCCTTTAACGAACCGAGGTTTATCGAACCAGTAGGACTTTGAAATCAACAACGAGGTGAATGTTGAAGATCTCTGGCGCTTGACCTTCAACAAACGTGGACCTGCACATACTCAACCAAAATACTTTGTCCCCAACGGCGGAAAGGTTGTCAATCTTTCCGGTCTCGCAGAAAACAAAGCGGTTAATTGTATGATGAAATAGATAAAATATGAAAAGTGACCAGAGGAATAATGATAATTAAAAGCAAGTAAATGAGGTTGTAAACGATGTAAAAAGATGGACCGGGGGCCATGGGTTCACTAGTGGAGTCTCTCAAGTAAATAAAATATGCATGTGATGGGTGAACGAATTACAGCTAGGCAATTGACAAGATCATGACACAAACCCAATTTAGCTATGACAAAAAGGACATGATAATATTTATGGAGGCATCACGACAAGGAACAAAGACCGTTGAGTCCAACTGCGTCTTTGTCTAAAAAGTCCACCGTGGGATCGCTATCCAGTCTGTCACCCAACGGTATTAAGTTGCAAGCAATAGACAATTGCATTAAGTAAAGTGCATGAAGTAAGCAATACTAATATCAAAATAGACATTAACACCGCTGTTTTACCCTTAGTAGCAACAACACACCCTCGCCTTAGACGTTTCTGTCACTCGTGCCCAGGAACAAAAGGGGGCATGAACCCACTATCTAGCATAAATACCCTCTCTTGGAGATACACACAATCACTTGGCCAAAGTAACTACGCACATCGGAGAGCATGCAAGAACATAAATTACTCTTATAAGAATCATGCACAATTTGAACATAACTTCATAATCCATCGGATCCCAGCAAACACATCACATAGCATTACAATAATCGATCTTGATCATGTTAGGCAGCTCACAAGATCATAAGACATGAAGCACAAGAGTGAGAGACTACCAACTAGCTACTGCCATGGACCCGTAGTCCAAGGTGAGACTATTCACAAATCATTCCGGAGGAAGGCATGACGATGAAGAGCCCTCCGGGATCGATCTCCCCTCCGGCAGAGTGCGGGATCAGCTTCAGATTGGACCCTGAACTAGGGTTTTCGGTGACGGCGCATCGGGGTCGAGTTTCTGGAAAATAATGGCCGCCTCGACATTTTTAGGTTTAATGTGATTTTATAGGCGTCGGAGGGAGGCGAGGCGACCCACCAGGAGCAGGGGCGGGTCCCACCCGCGGGCCAATGGGGGCCGCGGCAGGAGGCCGTCCCTGCCCTGTGGGTGGCCCCCAGGGCTGCCCTTTGGTGTCCTGGTGCCTTCCGTCGAGTAAAAATTCCCCGTAAATTTTCGTCCAATTCCGAGAATATTTTCAGAAGTAAATTTCTGAAACAAAAAGACAGCAGAAACAGGGAACTGGCACTTGGCATCTTGTCAATAGGTTAGTCCGACAAAATGCATAAAAATGATATAAATGACAGTAAAAACATGTGATAATATCACAAAACAAACATGGATCACTCAAAAATTATAGATATGTTTGAGACGTATCAGCATCCCCAAGCTTAACTCCTACTCGTCCTCGAGTAGCTAAGTGATAACAAATAATTTTTGATGAGACATGCAACCAACACAATCTTGATCATGATAGTAATACAAAGCACATGAAGTGAATAAGGTGATCCAAAACAATTGTCTATAGTTGACATTAAGTAAACAATGATTAACAAACGCTAGATAACATATGCTAGAAACTTTTCATGAATAAGTGCGTTGGAGACATGGAACCATACATAAGGTTTAGAAAGAAGAATTGTGAATTATGTCTCCAATGTAAAGTATCAATCATTCTTCAAAGCATCTAATTAGTCATTCATGAAAATAGCCAAGCTCAAGTCAGGTGTCCTAATCCATCTACTTCACAAATCAACTGTTTCGAAGTCTACTCAACTAGTGCAAGTAAGAAGTGGCTTTGGCAGCATGATGTTATGGCAAAGAGAACAATGATGGAGGTTTGGAAGGTCAAAAAGAAAGGCTCAAACAGTGGAGAGAGTAACCACAAGACAGAAGGAAGTCCCGTAGTTGACACTGTATGAGGAGTAGTGATTGCCATGCAACGGATGCACATAGAGCTATAAGTGTATGAAAGCTCTCCAATGGAACTAGTGGGGGTGCATCCAACTTGCTTGCTCATGAAGACCTAGAGCTCACTTGAGGAGGCTCATCCTTGTAATATACAAGCCAAGTTCTATAACGTTAATTCCCCACATAGTTATACAAATGAAACATGAAAACTCTCTATAATGAAGTGTAGGTGCTAACTAGCACAAGTGTGGATTAAAGGATAGTAGTGCTGTCCCCTCTCTCTTTTATATTTCTATTTTTTTAATTGTGGCCTTCGTGGCTCTTTTAAATTTTCTCTCATTGGTCTCTTTTGGAGTCTTTTATGTGGCCACTTTGGACTCTTTTCAATATGCTCACAGGTAGGGGCAACACTCTATTTTTACAAGATGATCATCACACTTTTGGTACTCATAACTCATAAGACTAATACATGATGTATAAAATAAGATATGCATGATCGAGCGTAGTGTGGAAAAAATGTAGAACATGTGGCAAGCCACGCTGCACACTAACTCAATGATCAAGCAAACTATATGATAATGAAGAACGACATCAAGTCATGTAATGTAATGATGGATGTTGCATGGCAATGTATCTCGGAACGGCTATGGAAATGCCGTGATAGGTAGGTATGGTGGATGTTTTGAGGAAGATAGTTGGCTTATGTGTAGGAGAACAGGATGAAGTTCTCCCACGGAGTTGGATGTGCTCGCGAAGTATGCACCAATCTCAATGTGAGAGAGGGCATTGCGCAGCACCGAAGAGGCTAGCAAAATATGGAAGTGGAAGTGCCAAAAACCAAAACTCAACGGTGCATTTCGTATATTGCAAACAACTAGCAGTTTCATTGTTCCACAAATGGTTAGATACACCCCGAGAGGGATCGTGGCGGCGACACAAGTGCCCCGTTGGCTTCCCCGACCGTTGCAGTAACTACCCACTAGGAACTTATTTTCAACTTAGTAGAATTCATGACACATTAGCATTGTTGACTTAGGTTGTTTAGTTCAGAAAAGTATGGCTCCACGCTTTAATAACACCTCTCCACTAATCAGCTCTAATACCATTAACCAACACATTTTAACCATTAGTTATTTTAGTGCCTCAAAACAATTGAAGGGTATCAAATTATCCACATAGTGATCTACAAGACTATGCAGGTTTTTCTACTTCATACCACTGCCACATGCATAGCATTTTTCTGATCTAACACATTAACCAAGCAACCAAAACAACTCTCCAACAAATATAAGTGAAGAACAAGAGAGTTTAACTTAACAACTAGCAGCTCTAAACAAGATAAAAGCTAAAAGCGAGAGCTTACTAGAAAACAGACAGTAGCTAAGAATACTCAAAAAGATATAAGCGAAGCAAAGGAGTATTTAAACGAAAAAGCGGAGCGTGTCTCTCTCCCACACAAATAAAGCTAGGATCCAACAAAGATATGACCAGCAAACAAACAAACAAAACTGAAAGTAAAAAGGCACTCCAAGCATAGCACATAATATGTAAAGTGATAAAAACGTAGTTCAACGAAGACGACCTTATGATAGTCGATGAAGATGAGGGGATGCCTTGGGCATCCCCAAGCTTTGACTCTTGATAGTTCTTGATATTCAGAGGGGGTGCCATGGGGGCATCCCCAAGCTTGAGCTCTGATCCATCCTCGATTTCTTCATATTCCTCTCCTTTGGAACTTAAAAACTCCCTTCACACAAAACTTCTCATAATTTGATTAGAGGGTTAGTGCTCATAAATTAAAATACACATATGTTCAACTCATGAAAAATTGCAAACCAACTTCATTAGACATTAGCTACTGTTTACTAAGCCTCAATGTGGCACTCTACCCCTAGAGTATCACATATGACGATGGTAAAGAGACAAATGCAAAATAAAAGTAGAATCTGTCAAAATCTGAACAGTCTGTAAAGATCGAATTTTTCGAGACACTTCTGCAGCTCAAATCAAAACAATTAAAACTAACGAAAGATAGATAAAAGAATCAGGCTTGCTGTAAAAAATTATCAGAAAAATATAAAATTCTGGCGATTTTAGGATTTTCGTGCAACAGGCGCACAGAATCTGTTTTTGGACAGCAACACAATACCTCGCACTTTCAATGCATTAGAGGCTAAACTTGGCACAAAAAACTAAAATAAGAAGATACAATGAAGTTGCTACAGAGGTAATAACTTCATGACTCAAGAAAATCAAAAAGCAAACTGAAAATAAAAGATGGGTTGCCTCCCAACAAGCGCTTTTCTTTAACGCCTTTTAGCTAGGCCCAGTAATTTCAATGATGCTCACATAAGAATAAGTATTGAAATGCAAGGGAGAGCATCATCAAGAAAGTATAAAACACTTTTAAGTCTAACCCACTTCCTATGCATAGGCATCTTGTAAGTAAATAAATCAATTAAGCACAAAGTATTGAGCATAGGAAGGTAAAATAAGAGCAACTTCACAACTTTTAGCATAAAGAGAGGCGTTTTAGTAACATGAGAACTCCGACAACCATATTTTCCTCTCTCATAATAATTTTCAGTAGCATCATGAACAAACTCAACAATATAATTATCACTTAAAACAGACTTTTCATGATCTACAAGCACATAATTTCGGTCCATCTCAAAAATAGTGGGATTAAACCCACTTTCAATAGCATTATATTTTTTATCATCAATAATCTAGGACCATCATCAAGAGCTTTATCATAAGAAATTTCTAAACACAACTCCTCATTATCATGCATCTAATTGGTTGTAGCAAATAAAGGATTATCATAAGATTTATCAATATAGCACGGATTATGATATATATAACAAGATCATTTTTATCAAAAAGGGATGTTTCAAATGAATCAATGGGATCATAACATTCATTCTCCTTTTGTAAGGAAGGAGGACAATAAAATAATGTATGAGTTAGAGAGTTACTCTCATTAGAAGGTAGAGATGGGTAGCTACTCCACTCTTCCTCCTCTTGTTCGTCACTCTCCTCCTTGTTTTCATCCAATGAGCTTCAGTTTCAACAATTTCTTCTTCCATAGGCTCCTACACGGCATTAGTCTTTTCTTCTCGGGGAGATAAACCCTTAAGATATTCAGTAATATAGCAATTTTCATCTTTGTAATTATCCATGCAATAATTAAGTATAGCAAAACTTTCAGATTTATAAGGAGCATCATCATCATTTTCAATCAAAGAAAAATTTCATAAGCACCCTTCCACGCAATAAATTCTTCAATAGGTTCCACATCATGAAAATCATAGTTTCCCTTAGCATAGGATGCTAAGGTTTCATTATCATTGCAAGCACATTGGTAAGGAAGGTGTTCAAAATTCAAGCAGCATGAAGATTCATCACAACAATAAGATATGTCATATTTAAAGCACAAGTCTCTAGCATAATTGTTCAGTTGATTTATTATTTTCCATAAGTGTATCCCTTTTTGAGACAAGCGGTATTCCTTATAATATTCTTGTTGATCTTCTGTGAATCCGCCTTGCCAATAAGATCTAGTTTCAAAGAAGTTAACCATTGAGAACAAGTAAATAACTAAGCATACTAACAAAACGAAAATAAAGACTACACTAATTTTTTTGGGTTTTAAAATTTTGAAACAGGAAAATAAACTAAACGAGATATAAAGCAAGCAAGACAAAAACAAAGTAAAGAGATTGAGAGTATGAGACTCCCCTTGCTGTAGCTCCAAAGTCCCCGGCAACGGCGCCACAAAAGAGCTTGCTGCTGTATTAAAATAAGTTGGGTGGTGCCCCAAGCGAAGGCGGAATTGCAGCTAGTAGCAGTTTTCCCTCGTTTAACGAACCAAGGTTTATCGAACTAGTAGGACTTTGAAATCAACAACGAGGTGAATGTTGAAGATCTCTGGCGCTTGACCTTCAACAGATGTGGACCTGCACACACTCAACCAAAATACTTTGCCCCCAACGGCGGAAAGGTTGTCAATCTTTCCGGTCTCGCAGAAAACAAAGCGGTTAATTGTATGATGAAATAGATAAAATATGAAAAGTGACCAGAGGAATAATGATAATTAAAAGCCAGTAAATGAGGTTGTAAACGATGTAAAAATATGGACCGGGGGCCATGGGTTCACTAGTGGAGTCTCTCAAGTAAATAAAATATGCATGTGATGGGTGAACGAATTACAGCTAGGCAATTGACAAGATCATGACACAAACCCAATTTAGCTATGACAAAAAAGGACATGATAATATTTATGGAGGCATCACGACAAGGAACAAAGACCGTTGAGTCCAACTGGGTCTTTGTCTAAAAGTCCATCGTGGGATCGCTATCCAGCCTGTCACCCAATGGTATTAAGTTGCAAGCAACAGACAATTGCATTAAGTAAAGTGCATGAAGTAAGCAATACTAATATCAAAATAGACATTAACACCGTTGTTTTACCCTTATTAGCAACATCACACCCTCGCCCTTAGACGTTTCTGTCACTCGTGCCCAGGAAAAAAGGAGGCATGAACCCACTATCTAGCATAAATACCCTCTCTTGGAGATACACACAATCACTTGGCCAAAGTAACTACGCATATCGGAGAGCATGCAAGAACATAAATTACTCATATAAGAATCATGCACAATCTGAACATAACTTCATAATCCATCGGATCCCAGCAAACACATCACATAGCATTACAATAATCGATCTTGATCATGTTAGGTAGCTCACAAGATCATAAGACATGAAGCACAAGAGAGAGAGACTACCAACTAGCTACTGCCATGGACCCGTAGTCCAAGGTGAGACTACTCACAAATCATCCCGGAGGAAGGCATGACGATGAAGAGCCCTCCGGGATCGATCTCCCCTCCGGCAGAGTGCCGGGATCAGCTTCAGATTGGACCCCGAACTAAGGTTTTCGGTGACGGCGCGTCGGGGTCGAGTTTCTAGAAAATAATGGCCGCCTCGACGTTTTTAGGTTTAATGTGAATTTATAGGCATCGGAGGGGGCCGAGGGGACCCACCAGGAGCAGGGGCGAGTCCCACCCGCGGGCCAAGGGGGGCCGCGGCAGGAGGCCGTCCCTGCCCTGTGGGTGGCCCCCAGGGCTGCCCTTTGGTGTCCTGGTGCCTTCCGTCGAGTAAAAATTCCCCGTAAATTTTCGTCCAATTCCGAGAATATTTCCAGAAGTAAATTTCTGAAACAAAAAGACAACAAAAACAGGGAACTGACACTTGGCATCTTGTCAATAGGTTAGTCTGACAAAATGCATAAAAATGATATAAATGACAGTAAAAACATGTGACAATATCGCAAAACTAGCATGGATCACTCAAAAATTACAGATACGTTTGAGACGTATGAAAGTGCATGGTTGCCCCCATGCATGGTTTTGGTAATTAATGACAATCTCTATGGACTAATATTTGTATTGAGCTATATGTGTAGGTTGTCCGTTAGCTTGCTTGTTCTCCATTTGTTGGAGTCAAGGTTAAGGGAAGAAGATCTTTTGTTGATCAAGGCCAAGGTGTTCATCATCAAGATAAAGGCCAAGTGAAGATATGCCGAAGAGGTTGTCCGTTAGCTTGCTTGTTCTCCATTTGTTGGAGTCAAGGTTAATGGAAGAAGATCTTTTGTTGATCAAGCCCAAGGTGTTCGTCATCAAGATAAAGGCCAAGTGAAGATATGCCGAAGAGGTGCTTCTCCCATCTTGGTGTATGGGGGAGCCACAAGTGAATCTTCACCAAGCGAAGCGAAATGAAGAAAGGTGGTGTGTCTTGAGGAGTTGAAGATCGTCCTCATCGACCTCAAGTGGATTTATGCGCAAGGCAAAGGTATGATCTTGATAGGGTTTCTATTTTACCGGTCTCATATTGTTTAGTGAGAGACCGAATTATAGGATAGATAACCGTACTATCAAGAGGGGCTCTCGACCGAATATCGTGATCGTATCGCCGTAGAGAGCACAAACCTTTGCATCCATGCAATCATCTTTATTGGTTCTTATTTGTCTCTAATCGTGGTGTGGTCTTGGTGCTTGTCGTGCTCGTCATGACAAAGCTAAGTTCACCGAAAACGGTTTTCATATGCGTCTTCTATTGCGGTTTCGGTATTAGAGATTTTGCCGGTTCATCCGTGCGGAAGATTTATCTCTCCCATTTCTTTGCAAAATCTCCATTACTTGTTTGCCATTTTCAAAGGTTGCATTTTTCGTCCTCTTTCCAACAAAATTGGTTTTACTCGATTCGGACTTCATTTGCAAAAGATGCGGCATTTCCGGTTTTCAAAATAGAGGTTTAACCTTTCCCCATTTGGTTTTATAATATTTTATTGAACTATGATGTTTCTTTGCATAATCTTGTTGTGCTCGTTGTGACGATTCCAACGAGTCCAAGATTATCGAAAACGGAGTTCGTGGGTGAAAGTTATTGCATTTCCGATTTGCAAATGGGAGCTTTTACCTTTCCCCATTTATTTTTATATTATATTCTTGGACTATGATTTTTCTCTGCATATTTTTGTAGTTCTCGTTGTGACGATTCCAACGAGTCCAAGATCATCGAAATCGGAGTCCGGATGAAAAAGTTATTGCAGTTTTTGTTTTGCTGTTTCTGTCAGTTTTCAGAAAACCGGATATTCCGGTCCTTCTAGAAATATCCGATTCGAAATATCCGGTTACCTCCAGAAGGTTTCATCTGGTGCGCGACTTGGGGGCGGAAATTCCGGTCCAAACATGAACCGGAATATCCGGTCCCAGTTTTCCTGCAACGGCTCTTTTTCTTGGGGACCTATATAAGGCCCCCTTCTTCCCCAAAGGGTTGAGCACGTTTTCCCCTCTCTCTCCCACCATTGTTGACCTTGAAAAGCTTGCCCCTCTCCCAATTCCTCCCATGATTCTTGCATATCTTTGAGGGAAAAGAGAGAGGAGATCTAGATCTACATTTCAACCAAACAAAATCTCCTCTAAGTGGGGGGAACTCGTGGGATTTAGATTTTGGAGTTCTTGGTGTTCCTCCTTTGTTCTTCCTCCTAAATACCTCCATAGCATTAGGTGCTTTGGTTGGATTTTGGAGAGAAGGATTTGACCACTTGGTGTGATCTTCCCCTTTTGCATTAGTTGCATCGGGTTGTGCTCCCCACGGTGATTCGTGGGATTGAAGGTTGGGAGCTTGTTACTCTTGGATCATTGGACCCTAGACGGTGTTGTGGTGATTCTTGGGAGCCTCCAATTCGGTTTTGGATGCGTGCCCCAAGCTTAGTGGTGTAAAGGCTCCGGATTCCGCCTCGAAGGATTCTGATAGTGGAAGGTGAACCAAACCTTTGGATGTGGTTCATCGGAGAATAGGGTGAGGCCTTTGTGGCATCTTAAGTAGGCCTCTTGTGGCGAGCTCACACCCCTCCAATGAGACATACTCTCTTAACAAGGAGGAACTCGGGAATACATCCTCGTCTCCGCGTGCCTCGGTTATCTCTATACCCGAGCTTTTACTTATGCAACTTACATTGTGATAGCCATCATGCTTGAAGTTTATATCTAGATATCACCTTGTTGCTTGCCTTGTTTAGCATAAGTTGTTGGTGCACTTTAGGTAAACCTAGATTTTTAGGTTGTTGGCTTGTTAAGTTAAACACCTAGTTTTATTCCGCAATTATCAAGCCCCTAAATAGAAAAAGTGTTAATCGCCTATTCACCCCCCCCTCTAGGTGACTTCCGGGGCATAGCTTGTTCTTTCAATTGGTATCAGAGCCTCGTCTCTCTTGTTTGGCTTTACCGTCTAGAGAGTAAAGATGTCGTCTAGGGATTTAGTGCACAATTCCATGTTTATATTCAATGGCATAAATTTTAATGTTTGGAAAACTCATATGCTTAGTCACTTACGGGTCTTGTACCCCAATATTGAGTGTATCTTAGATATAGGTTTTTCTTCTCCAAAGGAGTACGAAAGTACGACTTTAGAGGATGAGAAAAACTTATATCTAGATGCTCTAGCTTCTAATGAGTTTTGTAAATTTGTGAGTGTTGTAGTTTTCGAGTCAATCATGCCTCTCCGGGATGCTCATGAGCTTTGGACCAAGCTTCAAGAAAAATATGGAGTGTCCAACTCTTTTGAGGATGATTGCTCTCCCTCCACCTCCGGCCGTGACGAGCTCTCGTCTTTGTCTACTTCACCAAAATGTGGTAAAACACAAACCAATATAATGGTGAGTAGTGATAGGCTTTGCAATATTGATAGTGAGCTCTTTTATGATGATCTTCTATCTCTATCTTGTTGCAACGCCTCATCTTTGGACTTAAACTCTTCTAGCACTCCAAATGTCATACATGCTAGTGTTGATAGTCCTTGTATATCATCCAAAAATTGCTTAGATAAATCTAATGATGATATGCTTGCTTTATCTTGTTGCCATGATAAAAATGCTTGTGTTTCCTCTAACTCTTACATGAATAATAATGTAGAGGAAACTCAATTAGCTATGCAACAAGATGTGAACTTGAGTAGTTCAAAAATTAATTGCTCATCTTCATCCACCTCTCATTTCCTTATGGCTAAATCTTCTTCTAGTAATGACAATGGTAATGATCATGATAATGATAATGATAATATTGATAAAGAAGATGATGTGGAAAAGGTTAATGCTCTCCTACAAAATAAAGGTCTAATGATTCTTAAAGCCCTCCCTAACAATAAAAATGATCAAGTCATTCTCTTTGAAATTATGGAGGCGCTAATTGAGCGTGGGGAGACTATTGAGGCCTTGGAAGCAAGCCTTGAAGAAAAGGGTAAGATCGAAAGAGATGATGCTATGGAAAAGGCATCATTAGAATATGCTCTTGAGGAAGAGCATGAGACTCGTGCTTCTCTAGAGGAGAAACTAGAATCTATCGAGGAGTCTCATAATGAAATAATTGCTAAAATCATTAAAGAACGTGACGATGCTCATGCTAAATATAAAGTCACGAAAAATGAAAATGCTAAATTAAATGATGATCTTGCCAAGTTGTCTTCCTCTATTCCTAATGTCAAAGATGCTTGTGCTACTAACTCTATTTCTTGTGAAGCATCTACTTTGAAGGAGAATGTTGAGCTAAGGGCTCAACTTGAGTTGCTAACTAGCAAGTATAGGGAGTTGGAAGAAAGTCATGAAAAGCTATCTAGCTCTAATGATGATCTTCTAGCATCCTATGCTCGTCTAAAGTTAGCTCATGAGGCCCTCACTACCAAGGTAACATCTTGTGAGCCTCATGTGGATGATAGCACAACCTTAACCAAAAATGCTATATTGCCATGTGCTAGTCCTAGTAGTTCATCCACTAAAAATGTTGGTACATCATGTGATGAATTACTTTCTTTACCTTGTTGCTCTAACAATGATGCATCTACCTCCTCTAGTTCTTGTGTTATCACTAACCATGTAGAGAAAAGAGGAGAGCTCAAGGCCCAAGCCACTTCTATGAAGAAAGGCTTGGAAAAGCGTCATGAAGGGAAGCGTGCACTTGAGAACATGTTAAGTGCGCAACAATCCCCCAATGACAAGAGTGGACTTGGATTCAACTCCAACAACAAGAACAAGTCCAAGGTTGAGAAGAAGAAGAAGGGCCAAGTTCAAGTCAAGAATCTGGCCAAGATCACTTGCTTCAAGTGCAAGGTTGAAGGGCACCACGTTCGGGATTGCCCAATGAAGAAGAAGAAGCCTCTTAGTGAGAAGCAACTAGGGAAGCGGCCTCTTGTTCAATCTCGTGCTCAACCACGAGTTGAACAAAGGCCACCTCCTAAGAAGACTCAAGCCAATGCTCCTCAAGTTGAGGAGCCTATTAAGAAGAAGAAGAGTCGGTGTTGGTACCTTTTCCGCGGCAAAGGTCATTTTGCTTCTTCATGCACTAACGGTACCTCTTCCTCTCCTATCATAATTAATGATGTATATTGTCTTAGGAAGGATAGAGTTGGCAATGTGTTTGCCAAATTTATGGGAGCTCAAAGTGGTGTCAAGAAAAGCACCATTTGGGTTCCCAAGCCTATTGTGACTAACCTCTTAGGACCCAACTTGGTTGGGGACCAACAAGCTTCAACTTTATCAATAGGTTGATGTGGAGTACATTGGTGACTTGGCTATTTTGAAAAATTAAGGGATCTTCATGGTTTATTTCTCAAGCCAAGTCAATTGGATTATCACATATCTATCTCATATCCAATGCTTCCTCCTTGCGATAACATGTATTTAATTCATATATACATTGAAAGTTGCTTGCTCCCTTGCATGTGTTAGTTTTGTTCCTAGCATGTGCTTGTATATGATATGCTACTTTCCTACTTGTCTTGTTAGTCAAGGTTGTGTATGATAGTTGTGTATCATGTATGTGTAACTTTGTGTTGAGCTTTATTGGATCTTTTGTGGATTTCATTTGGCTCTTTAGGATATTAATGGACTATCCCATTTTGGGGGAGTGATGTGCTTTGTGCACTTCACAAACCTAAAAATGTGTGGACATGGGGCACACCACCTAGTATTGATATTTCAATATTATCTAGCTACTATGTGGTATGTCATATTCATGAGAAATTCAAATTCTATAATGTCCATTAATTTCTCTAGTTGGTTTTATTTGCCTCTTGTTTAAAAATAAAATGCTTTATCACATTATGGGGGAGTAATAAGCTATGTACATATTACAATCTCATAAAAATGTGAACATTTGAGGTTTGCCACTTAGAGTTGATATTGTAAATTATCTTATTCCTATGTGGCATGTTTGCTCGAACAAGTTCCAAATTTTCTTGTGGTTATCTTTTAGCTCTTGTTTGCGTGAGTTTGCTTGGGGTGGTTTTTCTCGAATATCCATTTCCATATATTAGTTGAGAAACCATTTGTTTCACCTTATTTTAACGATGGCTTGGCCGGTTGGTTCGAATAGTTGAAAATACCAACAAACCTTTTTCGATATAAAACGCCATATTTCTCATTTCTTATGTTTTATTTCTTATCTCTTGCCATATGCTTATTTGTTGTGAAGTTGGTCTTGAACATCATTCCTTTATACCACCTTGAAATATCTCTATATACTCCTTGTCCATGACAAGTGATACTAGTAATTGTGGTGGATTTTGTAGACCATCTTCACATTGGCTCTTGCGTTGATTTGCTTTATCTATTGTCTTCCTTGCCTTTTGAATGGATCCTATTTTTAAATTGGTAGTGTTTAGTGTTGTAAATAAAATATGGAGAGTAATGATCCCTTGTGCATGCATTTTGTATTCAAATGCAAATATCAAAAATAATGCATGAATATTGGGGAGCATTCCTTTTTATTTAGAACACTAACCTATCAATTTTTGATCTTTCAATTGGCATTTGATTCTTTATCTTGTTTTGGTACCTTTAATTGGTATTAATTGGAATTTAATATCTCCTCCATAGATATTTGTTCCAATTAATATTTATTGTGGGAGTCTTGATACCTTTTGCCTTATTTTACTTTACTTGATTTCGGTCAAGTATCACCCTCTTCTTGGTATCTTTTCTCCTAGTTGATATTTTTTGTTTTAATTGGTATCTTATCTTCAATTGGTGTCTTATCGATCATTTGTTGTGTTGATTTGATTCCTTTTGATATCACACTTCATGTGTTGATGTGTTTTGGAATCAATCATTTGTTGATTTGATTTTTCCTCAATCATGTGTTGATTTGGATTTTGATATAATTTGGACAACCTTTTTGTGTCACACTTTGGTGTGCTCTCTTCTTGGTTGACTTGGTGTTTTTGTCCAAATTGTATCTTGTTTGGTTCTTGTAAGTCTATGTATGCATATTTACTAATATATATTCTATATGGCATGCTAGTCTTTCTAGTTCCAATATATAGGGGATACTCCACCGAATCCTAAATCGGCTAAGATGTGCATGAAATTCAATTTCATATCTATATGCACATATTTAAGTGGAGTATGTCCTATATATTGTAGTTCATCTAACTACTATGGGACCCAATGAGTTTGGGAACCATTTTGTACTCTAATTGTGTTTTAGGTACAATGGAGATGCATTGGATGCTTGCCTCACTCATAAGGAAGGTGTTCTCATCGTGTGATTGTCGGAGTCAAGCTTTGATGACAAACCAACTCTCATCATCGTCATCGTCAATGCATCTCGGTAACAAGTATCCATCTCATGCATACCTTTCTAGTTTTCAACCTTGTGTAGGTTGCCTCTTGGCATGAAATCTCTTATATGCAATTGTTGTGGTTTTGGCCCTTTCCTTCACTTAATATATCTTTGTGATATGTGTGATGAATTTGCA
The DNA here is from genome assembly GCA_012064385.1 of Puccinellia tenuiflora. NCBI lineage: Eukaryota > Viridiplantae > Streptophyta > Magnoliopsida > Poales > Poaceae > Puccinellia > Puccinellia tenuiflora. Next base: position 38,391 of record QRDG01001584.1, read on the forward strand.
AAAACCTCTTCTTCAATTGATATTATTTGTTTGTGATACTTGTTGCCTTTTTCAAAGCATCTTCACTATCTCTTGTTCCCTTAGTGATATGTGTGATGCATTTGACATATTTGAAGTTCATTTATATACAATGAGATAAATTTGAGCTATGTGCTATGCTTTTAAGCAACAATCTCGTTTGTATATTTATGACTTCCTTTTGGATACCTTGTTCTCTTGTTCCCGAACCATTTCGTATGTATATGTTTCTTTGCTGATGTATATCTTCAATGGTTTGTCTAATTAGAAACCTATACATATGAGAGAGGTCACCTTTTAGTTGGTATCCTAATTCCTTGAGCTACCTTGTTCTCATCTATAATTCTTTGGTGGCTCCAAATTTGTCTCATGAGTGCTTGTCTTATTGTTTATTGGTATCTTTGCACACTCATGTTTTTCTTGAAGATCTTTGACTTTATGCCTACCATGGTGAGCATGTTGAATTTTATTGGCTAAATGATCTTACTAGCTTTTGGCATTTTCAATTGGTTTTAGTTTCCAATTGGTATCACTAAGCGTGTGAACATATTTCTTTAAAAGATCTTTTATCTCGGTTGGGCCTATCTTATGATGAATTTTTTGAAAATTGGTATCTCCTTGTGGCTCAACCACATCTTTGGTGCAAGTGCTATGGTTTGCTTTTGCATTATGCACTATTACACTTGTTGCGTGTTCTAGATGATTTTGGGGAGCGTGGATGCCATTTTTGTGCACTTCTCTATAGTGCATGAACATTGGGGAGCTTCTCCGTTTTTATTTAATTAGAACTCTCGCTTTGGATCTATTTGATTTCTTTTCTCCTTTGTGGAGATGTTTAAATGATTTCATCCTTTTTGCAATCTTTTGATCCTCAATGTAGTTTGATTTCCTCTAATTTTTCGTTAAAAGGGATTGTCATCACCTTTATGGAGGAACTCATATTATATTGGCTCTCTAAATTTTTCTTCCCATTTCAGCAATCGATGCCAATGGGGGAGAAGTTTAGAGGGTTTAAGGGAATTTGGGTTTTATGGTTTTGTTGCATTTGCCACACATGCGCTTGCATCCCTGCTCGTTTGTCTTGCAAGGATGCTTTATTCATTATATAAACCCTCTTTATAAGGGATTGTCATCAATTACCAAAATGGGGGAGATTGAAAGTGCATGGTTTCCCCCATGCATGGTTTTGGTAATTAATGACAATCTCTATGGACTATATTTATATTGAGCTATATGTGTAGGTTGTCCATTAGCTTGCCTGTTCTCCATTTGTTAGAGTCAAGGTTAAGGGAAGAAGATCTTTTGTTGATCAAGGCCAAGGTGTTCGTCATCAAGATAAAGGCCAAGTGAAGATATGCCGAAGATGTTGTCCGTTAGCTTGCTTGTTCTCCATTTGTTGGAGTCAAGGTTAATGGAAGAAGATCTTTTGTTGATCAAGTCCAAGGTGTTCGTCATCAAGATAAAGGCCAAGTGAAGATATGCCGAAGAGGTGCTTCTCCCATCTTGGTGTATGGGGGAGCCACAAGTGAATCTTCACCAAGCGAAGCGAAATGAAGAAAGGTGGTGTGTCTTGAGGAGTTGAAGATCGTCCTCATCGACCTCAAGTGGATTTATGCGCAAGGCAAAGGTATGATCTTGATAGGGTTTCTATTTTACCGGTCTCATATTGTTTAGTGAGAGACCGGATTATAGGATAGATAACCGTACTATCAAGAGGGGCTCTCGACCGAATATCGTGATCGTATCGCCGTAGAGAGCACAAACCTTTGCATCCATGCAATCATCTTTATTGGTTCTTATTTTTCTCTAATCGTGGTGTGGTCTTGGTGCTTGTCGTGCTCGTCATGACAAAGCTAAGTTCACCGAAAACGGTTTTCATATGCGTCTTCTATTGCGGTTTCGGTATTAGCGATTTGCCGGTTCATCTGTGCGGAAGATTTCTCTCTCCCATTTCTTTGCAAAATCTCCATTACTTGTTTGCCATTTTCAAAGGTTGCATTGTCGTCCTCTTTCCAACAAAATTGGTTTTACTTCATTCGGACTTCATTTGCAAAAGATGCGGCATTTCCGGTTTTCAAAATAGAGGTTTAACCTTTCCCCATTTGGTTTTATAATATTTTCTTGAACTATGATGTTTCTTTGCATAATCTTGTTGTGCTCGTTGTGACGATTCCAACGAGTCCAAGATTATCGAAAACGGAGTTCGTGGGTGAAAGTTATTGCATTTCCGATTTGCAAATGGGAGCTTTTACCTTTCCCCATTTATTTTTATATTATATTCTTGGACTATGATGTTTCTCTGCATATTCTTGTAGTGCTCGTTGTGACGATTCCAACGAGCCCAAGATCATCGAAATCGGAGTCCGGATGAAAAAGTTATTGCAGTTTTCGTTTTGCTGTTTCTGTCAGTTTTCAGAAAACCGGATATTCCGGTCCTTCTAGAAATATCCGATTCGAAATATCCAGTTACCTCCAGAAGGTTTCATCTGGTGCGCGACTTGGGGGGCGGAAATTCCGGTCCAAACATGAACCGGAATATCCGGTCCCAGTTTTCCTGCAACGACTCTTTTTCTTGGGGACCTATATAAGGCCCCCTTCTTCCCCAAAGGGTTGAGCACGTTTTCCCCTCTCTCTCCCACCATTGTTGACCTTGAAAAGCTTGCCCCTCTCCCAATTCCTCCCATGATTCTTGCATATCTTTGAGGGAAAAGAGAGAGGAGATCTAGATCTATATTTCAACCAAACAAAATCTCCTCTAAGTGGGGGGAACTCGTGGGATCTAGATTTTGGAGTTCTTGGTGTTCCTCCTTTGTTCTTCCTACTAAATCCCTCCATAAAATTAGTTGCTTTGGTTGGATTTTGGAGAAAAGGATTTGACCACTTGGTGTGATCTTCCCCTTTTGCATTAGTTGCATCGGGTTGTGCTCCCACGGTGATTCGTGGGATTGAAGGTTGGGAGCTTGTTACTCTTGGATCATTGGACCCTAGACGGTGTTGTGGTGATTCTTGGGAGCCTCCAATTCGGTTGTGGATGCATGCCCCAAGCTTAGTGGTGTAAAGGCTCCGGATTCCGCCTCGAAGGATTTCGATAGTGGAAGGTGAACCAAACCTTTGGGTGCGGTTCATCGGAGAATAGGGTGAGGCCTTTGTGGCATCTTGAGTAGGCCTCTTGTGGCGAGCTCACACCCCTCCAACGAGACGTACTCTCTTAACAAGGAGGAACTCGGGAATACATCCTCGTCTCCGCGTGCCTCGGTTATCTCTATACCCGAGCTTTTACTTATGCAATTTACATTGTGATAGCCATCGTGCTTGAAGTTTATATCTAGCTATCACCTTGTTGCTTGCCTTGTTTAGCATAAGTTGTTGGTGCACTTTAGGTAAACCTAGATTTTTAGGTTGTTGGCTTGTTAATTTAAACACCTAGTTTTATTCCGCAATTATCAAGCCCCTAAATAGAAAAAGTGTTAATCGCCTATTCACCCCCCCCCCCCCCCCTCTAGGCGACATCCGGGCCATAGCTTGTTCTTTCAACGTATCAATAACATAGCATGCCAAGCTTCTCAAACTTCACTTCAAAGATTGAGAGTTTTCCTCCAAGCGACAGAGAAACAAAGCGAGCCAAAGGTTTTCGCACGTCTTGCTGGATCCAAATCCGGACATAGTCCCCACGGAACATACCAGGAGGATTCATCTGGGTAGTAATGATTTTACCCACCTGACGGGAGACAAGCTGCTTTACCACCGACTCTTTCCTATAAGCTTCAGGAATTTTATGGATCTGAATCCAAATAGGCATGTGCTCTAGCTCCACCAAATCAGGATCAGAAAACCCATCATATGGTGCCATGATTACAACCCAATCTCTAAATAGCCAAGGACCACGTTCAGTAATTTTCTCCCAATTACCCAGACAGAAACACTGGATAGCAAAACGCTTCATCCCCATCGGCCTGATTTTGACTTCCTTTGCTGGATTCCAGGCTGCGATCATCTGTTGCTGGAAAGCTTCATGACTGAATCCTTTACCACCGTTCACCCTAGCAACCGCAAGCCATCTTGTACTCTCTTCGATATCCACGTCAGTTTCCTCGATGATCGGATCGTCAAACTCTTCCTCCTCAATCTCTAATCGCCCAAACAGGGAATTGATACTGCCTCCCGCGGATTCCCCTGCTTCATCTGCACTAGCGTCCGACGCCATCCCATTATTTTGTTTCCCGGACTTGGATCCACCGCCAGAGCTTGTCGATCTGGTTTCCGACATGGCTGCCTCTCAAACCCTAGGCGATTTTTGCTACAAGCCCAACCCCGGGGGAGCGGGGTCTTGACCTTATACCTCCCGAAGAGGAGACACGATCGAACTCCACGAGAGATCCGAGCAGGATCAGAGTAGGAGAGCCACGAGCAACTCACCGCCTGTCGCCAGACGGGAGGACAAAACCGTAGGGTAGACCCTTGTTTGAAAAATCCAACCCGTAGTTAGTACTCTGCACAAGGGTAGAACCCCGAAGAGTCCTGAAGGTGCTATATTAACCGAACCCCGAAGAGTCCTCAAGGTGCTATATTAACCGGTAGGAATAAAGATTACAAAGAGGACCTCAAGAAACATAATTACAACACAGCCCTCTGCTTTTACAAAATGGACCCTAAGTAGAAAAGATGAAAAGCAATCAGGTCCTTCGCCACCGGCGAGCTCATCGCTGCGGCCACCTGCGCCGTCGTCGGGGACAAGACCACTTGGAGACAGGCAGGTGATGAGGACGGCAACGTGGCTGGGGAAAATCTTCCTGGTAGGCTCGCTACCGTCCTGACGGAAGAAGCGCTCAAAGTGAACAACGCGCCTGAGCAAGGAGTGGCCACTCCGGCTGAAGATAACAGCAGCACCAACTCGCCGCCGTTTGGGAACTCCTGGAGACGCAGCTTCAGTAACTCGACGCCGAGAAGCAGATTCCCAATCCCCACTACCAGTTCCACCACCCAGGCGGCCAGATCGAGCGAGGAGGAAAGCATCTCGGCGCCACCAGCCTTCCGAAGTAGAGGACGAGGACGACTCCGTGCTCCTCTTTTCCTCCATGCCTTCACGACCGGCCAGGAAAAGATGAGAGGCCCGGGAGTCGCCGCCACTTCGCTTCTCTCCCCTGCCAGCCGCATGCTACATGCATATTTCATTTGTTATATTATCACACTTCCAACGGCACCGCTAGACGCTAGTACGACACTACTCTGAACAAAATTAACGGTACACATCAGGATGATGCATGCGTAGCCATTGACCGATTCATGGTCATGAAAGGAGACCATGCACGCACGAGCGGCCACGGCCAGGTCCCTACCTGAAGAAAAGAAAAAGCTTTGCCAATCCAAAAACCGACACCGGACGCTGTTGGCCCGTGTCCGGCCCCTGTGCACGCATGCAGATGGATCGGTCGGGCGTCCGTCCGTCGGCTTGCTTTGACCCCGTCCAATCCACGGAGGCGGACGCGGCGCGGCCCGGCAAGGCCAGCTGCTCCTCCTGCCATGCCATGCTGCACCGACGACGCGACAGACAGGGGCCGTAGCTTCGGTCACTCACCTAGTCACCGGCACGCCTGCACAACTTGTCGACCCACTCGCTTTCGCTCTCTCTCTCTCTCCTTTCCGGCCGCAGTGCCGGTGACCCGTGCGCCACGATATCCGTGCACCGACGCACGCACGCGCGGAAATGCAAGGCGGTGTCCGCACCCGCACCGCACCTACACCTAGCTTCCCGTCCGTCCGTCCGTCCGGGCTCCGTGGCCACAGACGCCGCTGTAAGAGCAAATACAATAAGATCATGTAGGTGGGTTTTTAATAAAAATTTAAATATTCTATATGTGTTTAGTTGGATGAGAGAAGAGAAGAGGATTCTAAGATAAGAGCTAGCTGCAGCACGTGCTTCTAGACACAGCTTGTAAAAATGTAGAATGGGCCATATATTAATAAAACAGTATTTTTTTTTATAACTAACTATTATATGTGTTGGTTATTAGTTTGGCTATATATAACATGGCACCAGCTTATAGCCTACACTATTAACCTTGCTCTAACGTCGCGCTCCCCCGGCCACAGGAAACCAACAGCGTACATGATTAGACACGGATCTTGTAGACGGGTCGATGGCTCTTGTCGGTGGTCACGGCGCCTAGTATCCCTTTCCTCCATTTTCCTCTGCGTTTTTCGCGAGCCTTTTGACCGGGCCACCGCATGAGGGAGAGACGAGACAAAAAAAAAAAGGAAACGAAAAGCTGCTTACTACGCCGGTCTGCTCGACCTGAAACCCCACTCGTTAGCACGAGCGGTCCACATCCATCTACCTTTGCCTTGCATTGCATTGCCATCTTCGTCAAACTTGACAAAATTGTCCCATACTTGAAATTTAAACTCGGAACTGAAAACTGTTCACGCTTTGACCCTTTCTCATGCCACGGCAACGCACCTCGGAGCTAGGTTTTTTTTTTCATGACGCCCTAGATTATAACATCGTACTTCACTAACACGACTCCCTAGCTTAGGGTGTCATGCAATCTGTATTTTTCCTAAATTTTTGAGACATCGCATACTACTCATATTGATATGATTAGAAAAGCAAAAGACGAAGAACTTTCTTTTTTGCAACTCGTATCGGTGCCAAAACAAATGAAACTAGAAACAATCTGGTCTTTCACAGATTTTAAGAATCCATAAGCCAAACCATCAAAGCAATGGCCTAAGGATTAGTTTGGATGAACGCACACCTTGTTTTCGTCTACAATAACACTAAGGATTCCACACCACATTGATAAGATATTTTCTCAAGGCACAAATACCTAAGGGGCATGTATAATTCATCCACCAAACTATGCACAGATGGACGAAAACAACAAATATCATTCTGAACTCTAAATATTTCGGCCTATGTTATTAGCAAAAATATTTTGATCATATGTTTTACCATCTCTCGGGATCGTACTTCATGGCGAACATCGCACATTAGAAAATTGGGTGCCAATATTTACTATAATGTAAGTAGTTAGAAATAATGTTGTGCGCCCTCCCTGATGATTAACCGAGACCATGCTGATAAAAAATTTGAGAACTTAGAGGACTTAGTTGAAGGGGTCGTTGCATAGAAAACAAAAAATTTCCTACGAAACAAGCGGAAGAAACCCCACGATCTAAATCTACTAGATGCAAGTAGCGAGAAGGAGATCCAATCTCTTACCCTTGAAGAACGATCAAACGCGTTTGTCAGTGCAGGGGTTGGCTAGTCGATCCCCGCAACTAGACGTATCTAGTCGCGAGGAGATGTATTATCCTCGAGATCCAATCCGTCGAAGTACCGCACGAGCAGCACCTCCGCGGTATCCACACGTTCAGCTCGATGTAGTCGTCCACTCCTTGATCCCGCAAGCGAGGTAGACGAGGTAGATGGAACTCAGCAACACGACGGTTGTGTTGGTGATGATGATGTCGATCTCCGCAAGCAAGGCTTCGCCTAAGCCAAGCTAGAGGAGAGGGAGAGGAGGAGGCGCAGCAGCCCCTAGGGCTAGGGGTGGTGCGGCTTGAGTGGAGGTGGTGGAGGCGGCAGCCCTCCGGGGAGAGGGGTGGCGCTGGCTAGGGTTAGGGTTTAGGTGGGGTGCGGCTTGGCAACTTGGGGCGGCAGCTTAGGGTATGCCGCACCCCTCCCTTCCCCCCTTTAAATAGGTGGCCGGCTAGGGTTAGGGCAGGGGCCGGCCAGCTTGCTTGGCCCCCAAGCTGAATCCTCTAGGGATTCGGCTTGGGCCTTCCTTCTAGGAAGGGCCGGCCTCCTAGTCCTACTAGGACTCGGCCTCCCTGCCTTGTCCTGGCCGAACTGGCCCATGTGGGCCTAGGGATGGTGCGGCCAGCCCATTAGGGTTGCTGCACCACCCTTTGGTCCATGTGGGTCCACTTCTAGACTCTTCTAGAATATTCCGGTACCCTGCTGAAATATTCCGGAACTTTTCCGACACCTCTGGAAACCACTTTCCTTATATGAATCTTATTCTCCGGACTCTTCTGGATCTCCTCATGATGTCTGTGATCTCATCCGAGACTTCGAATCACCATTCGTTCATTTCATCATTCATCTCATCGCAAACCCTAATTACATCGGAGCGTTAAGTGTGTGACCCTACGGGTTCGAGAATGTATAGACATGATCATATCAATAATTAATAGCGGGACCGGGATGTCCATATTAATTCCTATACACTCAACGAAACTCTTTATCGATTGAACCACGATGCCGGAGATTCAATTAATCTCATATACGATTCCCTTTGTCTCACGATATTTTACTTGCCCGAGATTTGATCATCGACATCCCCATGTCTAGTTTAATCTCGTTACTGGCAAGTTCTCTTTACTCGTCCATAATATAGGATCTCCGTGATTACCACCTAATCACATGTCTACAGACTTTATGATGCTACATTATCGAGAAGGCCTGGAGATATCTTCTCCGTCACATGGAGGGACAAATCCCACTCTTGATTCATGTCACTCAACAACCCACCATCGGAGATACCTGAAAGCCATCTTTATAATCACCCAGTTACGAAGTGACATTTGATGTCCACAAAACATTACTCTGATAAATGGGAGTGACATAATCTCATGGTCTAAGGAAACTATACTTGGCATATACTAAAGGTGTTGGCAATGAAACTTTGTGACACGATCAATTGCAACTCTTTATTATTTGGGTCTTGTCCATCACATCATTCTCTCAATGATTGATTCCGTTATCAAGTGACTATAACAAGTCCATGGTTAGGAAACCTTAACCATCTCTTGACTAACGAACTAGTCCAGTAGAGGCTTACTAGGGACACCTGTTTGTTTATATTCCACACATGTATTATGTTTCCGGTTAATACAATTATAGCATGGATAATAAACTATTATCATAAATATGAATATGCTAATAAACCATTTTATTATTATCTCTAGGGCATATTCCCAACAGTCTCCCACTTGCACTAGAGTCAATAATCTAGTTTACATTTTCTTCGATTCAACACCCATGAAGTCTCAGTGCTGATCATGTTTGCTCGTGGAAGAGGTTCTGTCCGTGTTCTGTACTATACAGTCTTTTATGTTCTTTGCAAAATTGTCATTTCACCTAAATTGACATGACTTTATCATCGCATGATAAACCTCATCATCATATGATGAATATAATATGTTTGGTTATAGAGTGAGATTTTCGTTTCCCTTTTATGCCTACATCACATATGATCAGTCAAAAGAACTTTCACATAGTATGTGCACCCGGAACTCACTCAATCTTGAAACAAAATTTCTCAAAACAACATATTATATCTTTTAATCCTTGAATCAATCATATACTCCTATATGTTGTAGACTTAACAAATCGACAGTGCACTCCAAGTCACTTCGATATTTTCGATCATGCTTTCGCTGCGCTACTGCCTCTTATGAGATTTCAAATCCAATTTGGTGTTATGACTTCAACCAAGTCAACCAATATTTAGATTCAATCATCTCATCTCTATGTTGAAATGACTCCTCATTCTCAACATGTTCTTCTAACCAAGAACTTGGGTCATATCAAATACAAAATTATGGTTCTTATATGTTTAAACCTATGAACAATTCATAGCGAGTATTAACATATCCTTCAACCATTATTTCTGTACTGAGTTATTAACTCAATGTTTTACTTATTTCTTACAAGCAAATGAACATTTCTTTTCTTGTTCTATTTTGAACTACTTCAAAATTCTTACTTAAGAAACATCCTGATACAATGCTTACATCTATCTCCATAGATATTTGACCTTCAAAACTAACTTCATAAGTTATACGTTGGTTCATGACTCATTTACAACATTTATGAAATCACCATTTCACACAAACAAGATGTTGTAAACTCCCACTCAAATATATTCCATACACATATTTAAAATTGGGAAAACACTCCGGCTCCCACTTAGAAATATGTTATCTCTATATTTGATCTAATAATGATTTACTAGCTCCCACACAAAATCATGTCTCCACATGTCTTATTATGGAAATTAGTTTCAGCTCTCACTTAATATATGTCACCACATATTTTAATTAGATCCCACTCAGTTCTTCATGCACTTTCTCGATACTTTGGACTCCTCCAAAATTCTTAACTCTTAAAATTCGAGAACTCATATACGAAACGCTAGTACTTTGCTAGCATTAAGTTTTATTTATTCTCTACAAACCCCTTTGCAGAAATAAATATGTGAAACCATTAATTTCACAAAATCAAGTAACAATTACTTTGTGATTTAAACTTACCTTAGGATGACTCTCAGTCATTTTCGTATTTAAGGCTTCTATTTCTTCTTTGTAGTTTCGTAGGTATGTCTTGTTTTCAAAAACACGACAAATAAATCATGAATATTATTTCGTATCATGACAAACTTTAATATTCTTGAAACCTACTTTCTCTTGAAAAACCTGAATTCAAAATTCAATGATCATTATCATTAATCCCTCCTTTTAAATATCAAGTCTAAACCATTAATGCACTTTTCAAAATGTGCCACTTGATACATTAAAAGTAAGATCAACCATCTTGATTAAGTTTCTCAATTTATTCCATCAATCCTTTTATCTATGATACCTTATCATGAAAACAACTAAAATACTTAGCACAACCAACAAATTGGTTTGCCCCTTTTAGTCCTTTATTGTGGAATCACATTCATAGTCATACATATGAATATACTACAACATTATTCGCAATAGGTTCTAATTATCTCATAATTAATGAAACCTTTCTTTCTCATAACTCATATGAAAAATATACGCGAATCAAACATAGACCCTTATTTCTAAACGGAGTGTTATCAAAATAAATCTAAATGATTTAAATAAACCCTTAATTCGAAAACTCCCTTTTGTAAGACCACACAACGTGATTACAATATTTAGTGCATCAAAACCCCTTTTGAATAAATTCTAAATATTGTAATTTGTGAAAACACTTTGCACAAGTCTTCATACTAAAACAATAACTCAAAATATTTTGTTTCTTTCGATCAAATCAAAAAGACCCAAAATTTTCTTGTTAACTCAAACATCCTTAACTCCAGAATTTTATCTGATCTCATCAAATATCATAACTCGAATAAATACATCTATTCACTCATATCATTTATGATGGAGCACACAAAATAATGACTTCCATTTGCTGAAATTACAAAACAACACTTGTGTTTATTTCCAACAATCATTTGCACTCTTCCGGAAGATAGCATTTTTAGTCATGTTCCTCTTAACAAGGCGCATTGATTTAAACATCAAATTTTTTTATTCAATCTTTGGCATGGATAAAACAATTGTCATTACTAAGTGTTTGGAGATTTTTAGTATGTCTATAATTTATAAAAGTTTAACTAATCATCGTTTAGATTCACATCAAGGACAATAATCTCATAATCGAAACGTGATCACCAAAAAGAAATTACTCATGAAGATAGAACAACCACTTGTCTTTAACATGAATAACCGTCTCACAAACCGAGACACACTAATTTAAAGATCACACTTAATTCGATTACAAAACTCATTCAAATCCTCTAATCAAAATGATAAAAGTAGAAGTAAAACATCGCTAGCACCAACTCCTTGATTGCCTTTATCCTGCGATATCCACTCAGTTCATCCTTTACACTTCTCAGACGGTAGGCCCTGTTTTCATAAAACAGTACAAGTATCAAATACTTAGTCATTTGTCACAAGTGTAAACTTAAACTTTTATAACTTGTATATATCAAAATATATACCTTCTGCATTGACTACTTCTCCTGCTATGGGTTCCACTTTGACATGACGCAGCCGAGACACAAACTCACAGAAAGTGATCGGATCTCTTCCCATGACATAGTCCCTGACATAATTCTTATAGCTGGGGGGAAGCAAGCGCAACACCCCATCTATCGCCATCTCGTCAGTCATCTCGTGGTTACAAACATCCACCAGAATATAATATATCCTATGCATCTTCCTCAGGTGTTGTTCCAAGCAAGTGCTTTCTTCCATCTTAGTTGAAAGAAATTCATCCAAGCATTCAAACCTTGCAATTCTAATTTGTGCTATGAACCTACTTTTCAGCTCATCGACAATCTCCATTGCGCTCAAGTTGCCAAATTGTCTACCAAGGTTAGAATCCATGAAGGTGCACATCAACCACTCGACTTTCAAGTAGGTGGTCTTTTGTTCGTACCACTCCATGTACTCCTCATAGTTTGCAGAAACATCAGGGCATTCTTCTAAAGGTTCATCTATCATGTAGAGCTCAATATTGGTGTGTAGGACTCCTCTCAGACGCATGTACCACTCAGCAAAGTTTGACCCATCGAGACGCAGCTCCTCAGCAAGAAACATACTACTGTAGTCGGCCATGATCTACAAGGATTTTGCAAAAATATTTTCTTAGGACACTTGTTTATGATAATTTTAGTTCATATTAATCAAATTACTATATGAACTCCCACTAAACTTAACATCTCTCTAGTTGTTTAGTGACACACGATCCGAATCCACTACACAACAACCGATCATCACGTGAGCATAGTTGAAATAACCGGACCGGACCGCCGGTTCGACCGGAAAAAACCGGAACCGGAGCCGCAACTGGTTTGTTAATCCCACTGGACCGGCCGCGCTGCTGAGCCGGAAAAAGCCGGGCTAACCGGGTCGAACCGCCGGTTTTCAGGCTAAACCGGGTCATCCGGCCTGACCGGTTCAGGCGTCAGAGTGTTCTGAAAAATGCAAATACGCGCGAGCGGGGATCGATCCCAAAACCATACGCCTAAAGCGCGCTCCCTTGACCAGCTGCCCTATGAGTGCTTCATGTAGAAAGAAAAGACTTCGGCTATCTATCACTATCTACATGGTAGCACTAGAAAGTCTAGCAGTATCCCATGACTTTTGCTATTTATTTTTTTACAAACTAACAGCCAACGCATATTTTGCTGCTTTGTAGCTTTGCGCTGCATACAAAATGCAAGTCACCGCTCATAGTTGATTACTTAATTATGCCGTTATCATGCTATAAATTGTAAGTCTGAAATATTTTCGCATATATAATTTTTTATTGTAATATTTATAAGTGAAAATATATTATTTATATCTAAAAAAACCAGACAGTGAACCGATGAACCAGCGGTCCCGACCAGTAAAAACCTGAACCGACAGCCTCACCGGTTCGATCGCCAGTCCGATTTTTTAAACTATGCACGTGAGGTAATGTAGCTTCAATGGTGAACAACTCAGTGTTGATCATATCATTTATATGACTCATGTTTAACCTTTCGGTTCCGTGTTCCCGAGGCCATGTCTGTACATGCTAGGCTCGTCAAGATCTATCGTAGTATTCAAGCATGTGTAAACTGGCTTACACCTGTTGTATGTGGACGTAGAATCTATCACACCCGATCATCACGTGGTGCTTCAAAACGACGAACTTTTGCAACGGCGCATACTAGGGGAGAACACTTTATTGTCTTGATATTGACGTGAGAGATCACCTTATCATGCTACCGTCGCGATCACATCTAAGCAAGCAATAAGGTGCATAAAGGATTAACATCACATGCAATTCAAAATTGTGATATGATATGGCCTTTATTCTTGTGCCTTTGATCTCCATCTCCAAAGCACCGGTATGATCTCCATCAACAAAACACCGACATGATCTCCATCATTGTGGCGCCACCATCATGGTTGTGTCCACCAACTATTGCATTTATTACTAGTGCTACTCTTAGCGATAAAGTAAGCAATTACATGGTGATTCAATAACACACAGGTCACATAAAATAATAGACAACCATATGGCTCCTGCCGGTTGTCGTACTCATCGACATGCAAGTCGTGAAAGATTAAAAACATGACCATTGCATATATTATCACAAATCACATATTGGCCATACCACATCACAAACCCTGCAAAAATAAGTTAGACATCCTCTACATCGTTTATGCAATTTTTACGTGGCTTGGGTCAACGAGATAGAACCGTTCTAATCTACGCAAAACCACAATGGTGATATAATAGTCGCTTATTTACTCATCTTTTTAAAGGCCTTCCGTTGAAAATTGCATCTCACTATAGCAAGAGAAACAGACACCCGCCAGCCACTTATCCAATACAAGTTGCATGTCAGTCGTGGAACCGGTCTCTCGTACGCGGACGATTAAGGTTGGTCCGGGCGCTTCAATCTCACCATACCGTCAAGATACAAAGTGCACGTGAGAAGGTAGCAACATAAAATATCAACGACCACAACTCCGTGTGTTCTAATCGCATCAACATCTACGAATAGATCTAGGCTCTCATACCACTGAAGGGGTCGTTGCATAGAAAACAAAAAATTTCCTACGAAACAAGCGGAAGAAACCTCACGATCTAGATCTACTAGATGCAAGTAGCGAGAAGGAGATCCAATCTCTTACCCTTGAAGAACGATCAAACGCGTTTTGTCGGTGCAGGGGTTGGCTAGTCGATCCCCGCAACTAGACGTATCTAGTCGCGAGGAGATGTATTATCCTCGAGATCCAATCCGTCGAAGTACCGCACGAGCAGCACCTCCGCGGTATCCACACGTTCAGCTCGATGTAGTCGTCCACTCCTTGATCCCGCAAGCGAGGTAGACGAGGTAGATGGAACTCAGCAACACGACGGTTGTGTTGGTGATGATGATGCCGATCTCCGCAAGCAAGGCTTCGCCTAAGCCAAGCTAGAGGAGAGGGAGAGGAGGAGGCGCAGCAGCCCCTAGGGCTAGGGGTGGTGCGGCTTGAGTGGAGGTGGTGGAGGCGGCAGCCCTCCGGGGAGAGGGGTGGCGCTGGCTAGGGTTAGGGTTTAGGTGGGGTGCGGCTTGGCAACTTGGGGCGGCAGCTTAGGGTATGCCGCACCCCTCCCTTCTCCCCTTTAAATAGGTGGCCGGCTAGGGTTAGGGCAGGGGCCGGCCGGCTTGCTTGGCCCCCAAGCTGAATCCTCTAGGGATTCGGCTTGGGCCTTCCTTCTAGGAAGGGCCGGCCTCCTAGTCCTACTAGGACTCGGCCTCCCTGCCTTGTCCTGGCCAAACTGGCCCATGTGGGTCTAGGGCTGGTGCGGTCAGCCCATTAGGGTTGCTGCACCACCCTTTGGTCCATGTGGGTCCACTTCTAGACTCTTCTAGAATATTCCGGAACCTTTCGGTACCCTGCTGAAATATTCCGGAACTTTTCCGACACCTCTGGAAACCACTTTCCTTATATGAATCTTATTCTCCGGACTCTTCTGGATCTCCTCATGATGTCTGTGATCTCATCCGAGACTCCGAATCACCATTCGTTCATTTCATCATTCATCTCATCGCAAACCCTAATTACATCGGAGCGTTAAGTGTGTGACCCTACGGGTTCGAGAATGTATAGACATGATCATATCAATAATTAATAGCGGGACCGGGATGTCCATATTAATTCCTATTCAATTAATCTCATATACGATTCCCTTTGTCTCACGATATTTTACTTGCCTGAGATTTAATCGTCGACATCCCCATGTCTAGTTTAATCTCGTTACCGGCAAGTTCTCTTTACTCGTCCATAATATAGCATCTCCGTGATTACCACCTAATCACATGTCTGCAGACTTTATGATGCTACATTATCGAGAAGGCCTGGAGATATCTTCTCCGTCACATGGAGGGACAAATTCCACTCTTGATTCATGTCACCCAACAACCCACCATCGGAGATACCTGAAAGCCATCTTTATAATCACCCAGTTACGAAGTGACGTTTGATGTCCACAAAGCATTCCTCTGATAAACGGGAGTGACATAATCTCATGGTCTAAGGAAACTATACTTGGCATATACTAAAAGTGTTGGCAATGAAACTTTGTGACACGATCAATTGCAACTCTTTATTATTTGGGTCTTGTCCATCACATCATTCTCCCAATGATTGATTCCGTTATCAAGTGACTATAACAAGTCCATGGTTAGGAAACCTTAACCATCTCTTGACTAACGAACTAGTCCAGTAGAGGCTTACTAGGGACACCTGTTTGTTTATATTCCACACATGTATTATGTTTCCGGTTAATACAATTATAGCATGGATAATAAACTATTATCATAAACATGACTATGCTAATAAACCATTTTATTATTGTCTCTAGGGCATATTCCCAACATTAATTGCATGGCATGAGTTAGGATGAGCACAAAAGATGTCATGAGTGTAACGAAATTAAATTGTAGATAGCCCGCTCTCTAAGAAGATCGAGATAGATATGAAAATGATTCAAATTGGACCTCAGACCGGGAGTTACGATGAAATTCGGAGGATCTAGCGTTGCTAACACGTACTTATTTACACAAAACCATGGTCAAAATTGTCCCAAATGAAAAAGTACTGAATACAAGGCCACTATCAAAACAATAATGTGCAACTATGTAAGGTCACTATCTCTTCCCAAGATGAATTAATTAGATGCCTACCTCCTCCGATTGTGCTAATTAATGTGAATATTGCATGCATCCATAAGAAAGGGGCACTGCATGCAACATATTTAATTTGTTTGGAACACGAGAAGGTTTTCCACACAATTTATCATATTATTTATTAGTTAGTTTGGTTTTCTTGGAATCTGAAAAATGAGATAGTTGCATTGTATAAAAACACAGAGGGAGTAGCAAAAACTAAAGTTAAATGCGAGATGAATAACTTTGCTTTTCGAATAATCTCAATGTAAGAAGATATTTGATATCTAAAAAAAATTAGAAAACAAATCGGTTGCATGACACCCTTGGCTAGGGCGTCGTGCCGGTAAGTACGGTATACCCAGCCTAGGACCTCATGTAGAAAAAAAGAGCCCGATTAGTCGACGTTGCATGGTCAACAGGGCGGCATGACATATTTGACCGGGACGTCATACTCTTGCACGACGTCCTTATATACATGAAAAAGGTTTTAAAAATAAATTATTTTCTAACCTGGATAATTTTTATTTGAATTTCAAAATTGGTTCAAGTTTGTAAATTTCACGCCATCCGTTGCAACCCCTTCTGACGCCAGGTCCATGCACCATCGGGGCCGTAGGTCTGCTGTACTCACCGGTCCGTCCGCAGCCTCGCTTCCCGTGCCGATCGATCGAGCGAACAAAGGCTGCCGCTGCCTGCCTGCTGGTCAGGTCACACGCCACACGCCACACGACTGATCCCCACTGAACGTCGGTCCCGCGCTCTGCGTGTCCCCACCAGTCATCGTCCCTACCCCCGCACTCTCCTCACTCACTCAACCTTCTCCCCTCACTCCTCGCGGCGCGCGCCGAGGTGGAGGGTAGCGAAGCTAGCTAGCTGCCGTTGCGTGCCACCTACTACAACATCCTCCCTCCCTCCCCGCTGCGGCAGCACGCCCCTCCACTTTCCCACACCCGGACCCGAGCACGGGTCGGCGAAAACAAGTACACTGTGTACACACACTGCCCTGAGCTTGCTTCGGACGGACGGAGGAAGAAGCCGAAGCCGGCGGAGGGCGGCATTACGGATAAAGGATGGGCGGCGCCAGCCTGGCCATCGTGGAGAAGAAGCCGCCGTTCGGCTCCGGCGCCGGGGGCGGATGCGCCGGCGGCGTGCTCTTCCACCTCCTCGACTGGCACCGCCGCCTCGCCCGCAAGCGCCGCCTCTTCTCCCCGCGCCGCCTGCTCCCCTCCGCCGCCCGCTCCTCCTCCTCATCCACCCGCAGGCTCCTGCCCCCGCCGCCGCCGTCCCCGGCCCCAGCCGCCACGCCACGCGGCCAGCACGCCCGGTGGACCCGATGGGCCCGCCGCTCCGGGCGTCGTCGCGCGGCTCATGGGCCTCGACTCCTGGCCTTCAGGCGCCGCTCCCGGCGCGGGGCCCAGGCCGCAGAAGCAGCGCAAGGTGGAGGCGGCGGCACCGGCGGCGGCGGAAGAAGACGCCGTGTCGGAGGTCGTGGTGATGCTGCCGCTTCCGAGCCGGCGTCCGCCCGCGCATGCGCGGAGCCACCACAGCGCCGACCTTCCGGCGAGGAGCCCGAGGCGGACCCGCCTCGTGCACGCCGCCGCCGCGAGGCTGCTGGAGCCGGCGTCCGCGCACCGCGGGAGCTCCAGGGCCAGGCTCGCGTACGCCTGCTCCTCCCCGCAGCACCGCGGCCACTCCGGCGGCACGCTCGAGGACTTCCTGTCTCGCTCCGATAGTCATAGCCTGCCGCCAGACCGTCCCGCGGCAGATGCGGAACGGGACAATGCCGTCGGTTCCCGGTGGCGCGAGGCGCGCTCCGTTCACACCACCATGAGCGGCACTGCTGCTGCAAGCGTAGAGATGAGTGGTACTAGTGATACGATTGTGGTACCAAGAACAGATTTTGATGATGCCAACACGAGTACAGGCACTTCCGATGTGGACGCCATGCGCAAGGATTCTAGGGTAAGAACTGGGGGGATGGGCAGTTATGCCGGGGCAAGATCGAGCAGTGCTGACGCCGGCGCAAGGACTGGAGAACAGAGGCTGTTGCGCAAACGGGGAACCTTCTCTAGGCCCGATGTTCCAAGGAGTGCTGGGTCTGGGAACCTTGCCTACTTCAACACGTTCGATTGGCAATGCTCGTGAACTGGCACCTGGTGGTAGCAGTAGGAGGACAGCAAGTAATTCTGGTCCAGTGAGGGAGTCGTCGATCACTCTGCCGAGAAGTAATCGCAGAGACCTGATCGAACGAAGCGGGTTGGCGTCCACGAGTAGGAATGCAACCAATGCATCTGGGCCGAGAAGAGGATCGCGCAAGAAAGTCGACCGTGGTATGTTAAGCAGTAACAATAGAGGAGACCGTAACACAGTTGCATTTACCTCTAGTTCATCCATGAGACCGGGTTCGAGGACATCATCACTTGGCAAAGTTTCAGAGAAGAGAGAGTTCCGAGGCACACAATCTGAAACCAGTTGTACTAGGATGCCAGTAGTAGATGACAAATGTTTGGAAGCCGAACATCGTGTCGCGGGTGCTACATCTGAGAAAGAGGAATTTAGCAGGTTGTTGAAAGCGAAAATCGATGAGCTTGGCCTGTCTGATAAGGTTGAACCAAGTGATTCTCATTCAGCAAACTTGACTGTGTCATTGCTCCAAGAGCTCATCTCTGCCCTTACTGATGACACAAACACCTCAGCCTCCCAAAGCAGTAACTATTCAGATTGTTCAGCTCCTCTAAATAACGCTGAGACTGTATGCAATTCCAGTGATCAATCTCCTGAATTTCACAAGTGTTATGAGGTTAGTTTGGACGTTGCCTCGTGGCATCATTGTGCTATGTTTTTATAAGTCTCATCTCCACTTGAAAAATATTTATTTGATCAACAATGAATTGATGAAAATACCGCTTTAATATTTATTCATGTGTCTTCCTTTCCCGTTTGTTCAATACACATATGGTGAAATTCTACTGCTAATACATAACAATTTGTCTAATGATAGCGACTGCTACGGAAGCACTTGCATGAATCCATGACTGGCACATTTTGTGAATTTGTTAAAAAATGTTGTTGGATGTTTCCAAGCCTTTTACCGAACTAAAACTGTTGTACTCGACCTGACATTCATTCTACTACGCTCACACTTTTTTTCTTTTTCCTTTCTTGCTGGCTATTGAAACTTGGAAATATTCTTCTGTTCTAGTTCCAGGGTGACCAAGAGGCTGTTTTTTCCGTTAAATCCACAAACGAGGAGACCAATCAGCCAAGTCCAACATCGGTCCTTGAAGCCTGCTTCTCAAATGATGCTTCCTCCTTAAGCAGTCCAGTTGAAAAGAATGGTAAACATTTTTTTATCATCTTGAATGTTGAGCTAGAATGGAAGGATCTTGGTAATAGTAATCCCAGCAAAACTGAAGTTTGTACTTCTCTATAAAGCTGGGTCGAATGACTTATTCTCGAAAATTGTTGAGCTAGAAATACACTTTCCACTTAATTAATTCACACAACTTTGGTTGCTGAACTAAAGTAAACAAATATGTTGATAAAACCTCTGATGAATAGCTATGTCTTGCACAAAATGACGGTTCCTCCTTTTGAAGTCCTGTTAAAAAGATGGCTGAATATTTTTTTATCACCTTGAATGTGGAGCTAGAATGCATGGATACTTTGGTAGATAGTAATCCCAGCAAAACATTAATTTATAGTTCTCCATAAACGTGGGTCGAAAGACCTTGTTTCGGGAAGATATTGCCTTAGAAATTTTGCTTTGCCCTTTAGTAATTCGCTGGCCTTGAACTGAAGGTCATATGTAAGCAAATTGAAGGTCACATGTAATCATGTATCATGATGACCAGCAAAACAAATTCTAAAAGAAAAAGACAAGAGTAGCAAAAGCAGCAAGAAATGGTCTAAAAATATCACTAACATTTTAACTATTACAAGACAGTATTCTGTTACAATTGAATGTTTTTAAATCTAGTTAACTTCACGCATCTTCAGATAATTCTTCTATTAAAGAGAAGCTTAAAATAATTCTGAGTTACAAAATGGATTGGATTAGTAGGTTTGACGTTTGTACTGAAGTAGATTATAATGATAACCTATGGTTTTTTTTCTCGCAGAGGGTAAAGAATTCTTTGTATCCATGGAGAACAAGATGGAGGACCTCTTCAATTTAGAATCTGACATTGTAGATTTGGCCATGTCCATCGACGCAACAAAGACCGATGCTCATGGCAGTGGTGAAATGCCACAGGTTGAGAGTATTGCGGCGCACGACTTCAAGTTCTTGGAATGCAGGCTCCACAGCATTGGAGAGGCTATTTCAAACGCTGAACTGCTTCTGGACGGTAGCCTTTTCTGCGGCACACCGTCGAGTCTGTCACTCCATTCTTTCATCGTCGAAATGCTGGAAACCGTCGAGGGCTTCTGTGGTGGACCTGAGATCTTAGGTTTCAAGGAAGAAAACAGGTACCAGCGCACCAATTTCCTGTTCGACTGCATCGTCGAGTCGTTGGATTCGAAGCTCCGCGACTTCGGCAAATGCGGGTACAAGGCGTGGCTGAGGCTCCCTCTCACCATGAGCAAGGACCTGCTGAAGAGGGAGATATCTGAAGAGATCAGCAGCTGGATGGACACTAGCGAGGTTCCTTCGAATCAGACCGTCGAGAAAGAGCTGGACCAAGTGGCTGCCAGGTGGGACGCATGCCGAGTCGAAGCGTTCGATATTAGCGTCGCGATCGAGGACGAAATACTTGAGGCTCTAGTTGGTGAGTTTGCGTCTGACCAGTGCTGAAGGTGTTCTGGTTGAGGTGATCACGCATAAGTAACACTCTGCAGATATGTACTCTATTTTCTCCGAAGGAAATTTTGTACAGAGTCGTGTAAGACCGAAACTGTCTCCGGTTATTTTCATTTTTTTTGTACTGTCTAACTGAAACTTGCTACAAAAAGCGCCTGCACTGTTCTCACCCTCCCAGGCATTTCTGCCCTTACACTGAATAATGTAAGAACTTTGAAGTGTTCTTCTGTTTGCTCTGGATCTGTAGACGAATATGTACGGATTTTCTGCCGGAATTACCTTGGAATTACTGTGTTTGTGGAAGGCCACTTTGGGTCATGTCATGAGGGAAGAAGGGTAATGTTATCATGTAATGTGCTTCACCTTTTGCTGGATCTATCAAGCAAAGGCTTGCTAATCACTCTAGACAAAGAAAAAAAAACTCCAATCTCGAACGCTTTAGCGACCTTTTCGGCATCATGCCGTTATGATTTGAGGACGAGCCTCCCACTGAGCCAAGCTGGAATTTGTTATTGCTGTTTCCTGGACTCACTCCATGTCAAGCGGCGCAAAAATCTGGGCAGAAAACAGGCAAGCGTCAGAGAACAAATCGGCGCCAGTTCTCGAAGCAAAGCTAGAATTGTAAATTGTTAACCCTACGTTTGCTTGGCTTGTCCAAGCATAATAGATCAGCAGGAAACAGGCAAGGATCAGAGAACAAAACAGTGCCGGTTCTCGAAGCAGAGCATTTTGGTCTCTCTGCATCCGGAAAGGCATTCGTTCCTCGATGCACTTAATTTACACGAGAGATCCTTGAATTGCTCCTGTCACGATATACTAATATGAACTTTCCCACGATTTGCTGGTAGAAGAGCTCTTCCCATGATTTGCTCTCTCTGCTGCCACCTTCCTTCTGTTATGTCACCGCTCCTTCAGACTTTCAGATACAACAAGTGAAAAGATACTAGGGCACCAAGCCAACAAATTTGAACTCGAAAAACGTTATCAGTCAACAACACTGCGACAAAAAATATCAGTCAACAACACCGGGTAAATTGAGACAGGAGTCACAACATGACAGGACAGAGTAACAACAGCGGGAGTAGCGATGAACACGTTTGAACCTGAAGCCGAACCCAAGAATATGAACTCGGAAAACATTACTATCCAACAACATTAATGAACAACACCGTGGCTAGCTGGGTAAATTCAGACAAGAGCCACAACATGACAGCACAGGCACTGAGCAACAACACACTGTGCGAGAAACGAAGAACACGTTTGAACTGAACTGAACTGCAGCTAAGATAGCTAGCGACAATTCCACCACCGAGACGAAAGCGAAACGCAGCAGACAGAGTCCATCCATGGATCCGTCCGGGCGGAGGAGCGAGGTGTGCCTGGCGCCTAGAGGAGGAGGCGCCGCGTCTCCTGCATCCTCATCTCCTCGTAGAACCGCTCGATGAAGCGCTCCGCGCGGCGATCCACCTCCTCATCGTCGTACACCTCCTCGTCGTACTCCACCTCCTCCTCGTCCTCGTGCCCGTACGCTTCGTCTTCGTACTCCCCGTACGCCGCGCGCGGCGACGGCGAGGGCGAGTGGGCCCGGGGCGGAAGGGCGTCGAGCACGGCGACGTCGAGCTGCCCATCCCCGCCGGCGGCGCAGCAGAAGATGGAAGCGAGGACTGCCCTGGCCCTGGTGCCGCGGCGCTGCTGCTGCTTGGTGGTGCGCGGGCGCGGGAGGAGGAGCGGGGATGAGCTGCCGAACTGGTACTCGCCGACGTAGGCGTAGCTGTAGTGTCGCAGCCTGCGCGCGCGCTTCTTGAAGTGGAGCAGGGTCCGTGCGGCCCTGGCCTTGGCGATGGGCGTGAGCGGGAGGGCCAGGATGGCCATGGCCCTGCCCAGGATGCGGCGCCGGGAGATGGAGGAGGACCGCGGCATGGTGGCCGGGCGTCGCTCGCTCTCGGTTGGTTTCCCTCTCTTTCTCACATTCAAATGGGGTGGAGCGGGAGTGGAGTGGTGGTTGCTGCTGGCTGTAGGTGGGGGTGGTTTTATGGTGCTGGGCTAGCCGTTCAGAATTTCAGATCGTGCGTACACGAAAGTTGCTTCCCTCGTCTTAAAGCGCCTTTACAGTGGAAAACTCGCAGGTGAGCCCGAGCTCACCTGCACCCTCGGATTTCGCAAAATTCAAAAAATAGTAAAAATTTTTGAAAAATTCTGAAAAAAATGGGGTGCATATATATACAAGTTCTTCACATCCGTGCAAATTTTTAGAATAAAATGACATTCTATGCGCTCTGTGCAAAAAAGACAAAATAAGACATTGAAAACATGTGTATTCAAATTTTTTTCTGACAACTCGGGTTGTCTTTTTTGCACAGACCATATGAAATATCATTTGATTATGAGAATTTACACGAGTGTGAAGAACTTGTATACATATGCACCCCATTTTTTTCAGATTTTTTTTTCATGTTTTACTATTTTTTTGATTTTCGCGAAAATAAAGGGTGTAGGTGCACCCGGGCGCTATTCGTCCGCAGTGCTTTACAGTCTACGTGTTGGAGTGGCCCCCTTTGTCGCCGGCCGGGCCTCGTCGTCGTGTTAAAAAGTGAGGAGAACAGCGACCCCGTTCCGTGCACGGGGGCGGCGCGGCGCATGAGCAGATTACGCGCGGCTGGTTGGGCAACGGCGACGCGAAGTCCATGGAGCGGGGAGGTGGTCTACTCGTGCTCGTGGGGTCGTCGTAGCTGGAAAGCGCCGCCGAGTTCGGGTCGGTCGGTGGTCTGAGCTGGCCGACCATTTTGGAATCGAGGTAGCTAGCCGTTGGCGCCTCTCGAACTCGAACCACCCCTGCCCTGAGCGGACGATCCAACCCCATGCCGCTTACGTCACGTCTCCTCCTCCTCCTCCTCCTCTGCCGTGTTCGGCCACGGTCGCACTGTCGGAGGGACGCATCCCACCTGACCTGACGACGGACGCCTTTATTTCAGATCCCAGAACGCACGTACATGTACGTACGCGCTGCCTCGTCGCCGGTGGCTCGATCCGCATTCACTTCCGGTCCATGCGGTGGTTCGTCCCTCCGTCAGTCCATGTGCGAGCGGCGACGTCCGGTAGTAGTACTAGTACTCATGGCCGGGCAGATGCGTCTCGTCTCGCTGGCCGGAACGAACCATGTGAGCGGCCGGCCAGCCGTGGGTTCGCTGCCCAAAAATGGGTCCTACTCTCAACACAAACGCTCCTCTCCCTTTCTTTTGACACGTATCATACGAGTAGGAAAACATTACGAACACGCATACAAGCCAAAGAAATACAGAGACAATGCCACTGCTGCTTCACTCCTTCATCTTCCTCGCAATCCGTAGAATGAGAAGATCAGGTCCTTGTCTAAAAGCGTTGATGAACCGCAATAACCACCAGTTCCGAAGAAAACCAAGATACACCATCGGCCCGGAACACACCCCCAAACTCCTTCCAGCCCGGATCTGGGCCCGACGGCGCACCACCTCACAAGAGATGGCCAGATCCCCTACCTTCGAACCGCAAGTCACCACAGCAGCAACCACCATCCGTTCCATCCAGCACACCGCCGTCACCACGAACGCCCAATTAAGGTGGGCTGCTCCTTTTAAATAATAAATTAATATATTTTAATTAATTAATTCATCCAATTAATCAATTAACACATATATCTATTACCCGAAACTATTCCGTCCCTCCGAAACCATTTCAGATCCCTCCGGAACCCTTCCGGTAACACACGGAACATTTTCGGTATATTTCTCTCTTTTCTCCTTCGGTACCAAAACAATCCCTAAGCGTCGTATATCCTTAAGTGTGCCACCCTACGGTTCCGGATCACTCCAGACATGATCGAGACACCTCTCCGATCAATGACCAACATCGGAATCTGGAAATCCATGATGGCCTCTGTGCGTTCCACGAATTAATTCGCGTGAACCTTGACATCATATCCTATTCCCTTTGTATCTCGATACTGTGTTTGTTCGAGATATGATCTTCGGTATCCTGATGAAAGAACAAGCTATGCCCGAGATGTTGCCTAGAGGGGGGGTGAATAGGCGATTAACGCTTTTTCTATTTAGGGGCTCAATAATTGCGGAATAAAACTATGTGTTTAAATTAACAAGCCAACAACGTAATATTCTATGTTCACCTATGTGCACCAACAACTTATGCTAAGCAATTCAAGCAACAAGGTGATAGCAAGATATGAACTTCAAGCACGAAGGCTATCACAATGTAAATTGCATAAGTAAAGCTCGGGTATAGAAATAACCGAGGCACGCAGAGACGAGGATGTATTCCCGAGTTCCTCCTTGTTAAGGGAGTACGTCTCGTTGGAGGGGTGTGAGCTCGCCACAAGAGGCCTACTCAAGATGCCACAAAGGCCTCACCCTATTCTCCGATGAACCGCACCCAAGGGTTTGGTTCACCTTCCACTATCGGAATCCTTCGAGGCGGATTCCGGAGCCCTTTTACAACTTGCTTGGGGCACAGACCCACAACTCAATTGGGGGCTCCCAAATTCGTGCCGAAGCTTCACAACTCGAAGACTTCGTGGCACCTCCAACCGTCTAGAGTACACAATGCACCCAAGAGGCAACAAGCCCTTAGGAACACAATGCACCCAAGAGTAACAAGCTCTTCAACCTTCACTTTCCACGAATCTTCGTGGGGAGAGCAACGCGATGCAACAAATGCAAAAGGCAAGAACACACTAAGTGATCAAATCCTTCACTCTCAAATTCCAACCAAGCAACAAATGCTTTGGAGTGAATAAGAGAGGAAGAACAAAGGGGGTGAACACAAAGCAACCACAAATCTAGATCCACAAGATTCCCTCACTTAGAGGAGATTTTGATTGGTGGAATGGTAGATCTAGATCTCCTTTTTTGAATCCCTAAGTTTGGGCAAGAATCATTGGAGGGATTGAGAGGAATGAAGCTCACAAGGTTAGCAACAATGGAGGAGAGAGGAAAACAAGTGAGCAAGGCGAGCAGCCAGGTTTTGGGGAAGAAGGAGGCTTTTTATAGCCTTCCCCAAAAACTAGCCGTTACATCCTTTTCAGGCCGGAGACTCCGGTGTAAGTGGGCCGGACATTCCGGCCAGGTTCCGGTTACTCCGGGTCATCGGGGAAGGCCGGATATTTCGGTCCAGAGGGGCGGAGACTCCGGACCTTCTCCGGGGGTGTTCCGGACCCCTATCCAGTACCGCACCACAAAGACACAAACGAGCTGAGAAAACCTGGGGCCGGAGATTCCGAGTCCCTTGGGCCGGAGACTCCGGTCCATCTCCGGGGTACCTCCGGACCCCAGTCCAGAGACGCACCACAAAAAATCGTCGGCAACGCAAACAAGAGAGGCCGGAGACTCCGGTCATTTGGGCCGAAGACTCCGGGACATCTCCGGGGTAGATCTAATAGAAAAATCAGAACCCCGTTATTTTTGCAAATGAACTCCGTTTTCGATAATCTTGGACTCGTTGGAATCATCACAATGAGCACAACAAGATTATGTAGAGAAACATCATAGTCCAACAAAATATTGTAAAACCAAATGGGGAAAGTTTAAAAGCTCTTTTTCGCAAGCCGAAAAAACCGTTTCTTTTGCAATTGAAGTCCGAATGAAGCAAAACCAATTTTGTTGGAAAGAGGACGACAAAAGCAACCTTTGAAAATGGCAAACTAGCAAAGGAGATTTTGCAAAGGGTTGGAAAGGTGAAACCTTCCAAAAGGATGAACCGGCAAAATCTTCAATACTGAAGATGCAAAATGAAGATGTATATGCAAACCGTTTTTGGTGATCGTAGCCTTGTCATAACACACACGACAAGCACCAAGACCACACCACGATAAGAGTCAAATAAGAACCAATGAAGATGATTTCAAGGATGCAAGGATGCAAAGGGTTGAGCTCTCCACGAATGATACGATCAAGTTACTCGGTCGAGAGCCCCTCTTGATAGTACGGTTAACTATCCTATAATCTGGTCTCTCACTAAGCATCATGAGACCGGTAAAAAAGAAACCCTATCAAGATCATACCTTTGCCTTGCCCATTAATCCACTTGAGGTCGATGGAGACGATCTTCATCTCCTCAAGACGAACCATCTTCTTGATTGCGCTTCGCTTGGTGAAGATTCACATGTGGCTCCCCCACACACCAAGATGGGAGAATCACCACTTCGGCATATCTTCACTTGGCCTTTGACTTGATGACGAACACCTTGGCCTTGATTTCTTCCCTTAACCTCGACTCCAACACATGGAGAACAAGCAAGACCTTGACTCCAACAGATGGAGACAAGCAAGCTAATGGACACCTACAAATATCTCAATGTAAATATTAGTCCATAGAGATTATCATTAATTACCAAAACCATGCATGGGGGCAACCATGCACTTTCACCTGATACCTTAGTTCTATCTCATTACTGACAAAGATCGTTAACTCGTTCTCATGATCCCACATCCTGTGACCTAGTCA
Organism: Puccinellia tenuiflora; assembly: GCA_012064385.1. Classification (NCBI taxonomy): domain Eukaryota; kingdom Viridiplantae; phylum Streptophyta; class Magnoliopsida; order Poales; family Poaceae; genus Puccinellia; species Puccinellia tenuiflora. The sequence goes on from QRDG01001584.1 coordinate 66,213, forward strand.
CGTGTTTGCGAACTTCGATGTGATCTCACCGAGTGGGCCCCTTAAGTATCTCTCCCTTTCGGACGTACAAATCCTAGTCTTGATCATACGCCTCAACATGCTCCTCTGCAATACCAAACTAGACCTTTATGATCAACTTGTTACAATGTGACGTTTGATGCAATCATAATAGCCTCGGCGTAACAGTGATTAAATACGATCTAACGGTCAACGGATTAGGTTACTCTGTTTCTAACTATCATGATGTTGAATGTTTGATCATGTCACGCTACTTATGTTGGGCGTGTCCATCACATCATTCGCTGAATCGATGTGACCACATTGTCAGTTGACATTCGATGTCCATGATGGGGAAACCTCGATCATCAACTGACCAATGAGCTAGTATATAGAGGTTTACTACGGACCTGATTTGTTTACAATACCACACGTGCATCAACATTTCCGGTTGACACAGTTATAACATGGCAAGAAACAGATTATGAACATATGAGATATAATAATAATACATTTATTATTTGACTCTATGGCATATCTCCAACAATTAGTAGTGCATTCAGCATCATGTTGTCGCCACGCTTGGCCCTTTTCGCTTTGTTCATCCTCTCCCTCTTACTTCCCCTCAACGCTGGTGACCCTCATAATGCTATTAATACCCCATATTTCGTCACTAATACGCATCCATATAGTTTACTTATGGCTGGGCCCTTGATGTCGTACCCAAATCCGAAGGTAGCACCAGGGCGTAGGTTCCTTGGTCTCCAGTGGGAGACCTTCCCGGGACCACCAAATGCGTGGGTATTTTTAAACATGTTCTGCAGTGCAGTACCGGGTAGCCGAGCGATTCTCGCTATGTGCCAAGATGACATATACGCACTCAGTAAAAAAACAGAACCAACAACTGACACTACCATAATCCTTGTTTTTGTATAATCCTTGTTTTAGTGGTTCCCATATATTTTCCATTTTCTTGCTATCAAACTTTAAAACTTTATTTTTGTGCGCTCGTTGAACTTGCTATGTAGAATTCATAGCCGATGGCATTCAACAACTTCAACCGAGCGATTATTCGCATTCATTTCTTGAATGCACAAGTCAACAAAACAAAACATACTATATTTAATTGAATCCTAACATCTTTTCCTTAACCTATAGCATTGACTCCTAACATATTTTCCTATAAATTTATCTAACATCATTAACGACATGTTTTTGTTTGTGTAATAAATTATGACTTTTTATTTATAGTAATAAATCATTGGTTTTTAGATGCAAGTATGTCGATGCAAGTCGATCTATATTTTCGCATACAAATCATGTTATTTTCAAACATTGGTTTCAACTTTCAATCATAGTGCTTAACTAATTTCTATCTGAATTTTAGTGAATCATATAATATTACAAAGTCATATTTATCAGTGAAATGGATGTATCATTGTGTGTTTATACGTATGTGTGTCAATTTTAAAATTCTAGATTGTTCTACAATGTAGGAATCTAAAAAAATATCCTTACAATAGGAAGGTATATCCAGTTTACATGTAAATAGGACACAATTTTAACATTTATAAGGTTTCAATAAACTGTTGATATTCAAATCCTCTCTCCAACCATGCTATTTTTTTTATAGATTCCTTCATTGTGTATTATAAGAGCATCACCAGTCGGGCCGTCAATAGAGCGTCCGGATTAGCGCCCGGACGAGCTCTATTGGCGTCGTCCGGACGGGATGGCGCGTATTGGCGTCGCCGCTCTCAAGTCGCGGCGCCAATAGTCGCCTCGCATATGTTGAATTTCGTCTCAAATTTAAACATAAAAACAAAATAATTCAAATTTTACATTGTTTTGAACACACAAAATTAATTTTTTGAAGTTTCAACAATCACAAATAAATTTTACTCAAGCGGCCAATCCTTTGAGCATCCACAAATGCTCCATTAGATCGTGTTGAATTTGATTATGAACACCTTCATCACGAATCTCCGTATGCATAGCGAGGTATTGACCAAAATCCGCAGCCACGTTGTGATCAATAGCGGCTAGAGGACCCTAGAACTCATACGGATGAGGATCATCGACTGATTTTCCCGTTCACTCTCGATGATCGGCATTCATGACCTCCCACGTCTGCTCGTTCGACCACGTCAGAGCAGGGTACCGGACGATTGCAAATCTCTACTGAAGGACTCCAAATGTCCGCTCGACATCCTTCCTACAACTCTCTTGTTGAGAGGCAAACCAAGATTGTATGTTGCCTAGAGGATTGGAGATTGTTTTCACAAATGTCGCCCACCTTGGATAGATGCCATCAGCTAGGTAGTACCCCTTGTTGTATTCGTTGTCGTTGATCACATAGTTGACAGACTAGAGGAGCATTGCCTTCAACAAGCCTCACAAACACCGGAGAGCGCTGCAACACGTTGATATCATTGTGTGATCCTGCCATGCCAAAGAAAGAGTGACAAATCCACGTTGAAACAATCAATCAACCGATCGCCGGCGACGACCAATATAAAGAAAAGTGGCGCCTACCAGGCAATCCGTCGAACACCTTCCGTGCATGGTGGACACGGGAGGGCGCCTGTGCTCTCTGTCCCGTGAAGTGCCGGCGAGGCGAGGCGGCTTGCTGTGAGGCTACGAAGGCTATGCGCGCGACGCTACTGGTCGGTGTTCCATCGTCTGGTTGGAGTAGAGGTGTGGGAGGCAGGGTGGGAGGACAAGCAGGTGGCGGCGACGGGAAATAGAGGCGGGAATGACGAGGAAATGGGGACGAAGACTTGAAGGATTCTCGTGTGCCAATGACAGGGCTGGCCCGTCATGGGGATCCGAGGTGGCGTCGCCCTCGGTTGGGTGTGTCGGACGAGCTATTGGGTCTCACCGGACGAAACTGGGCTATTGGCGCCGAATTTCGTCCGGCGTGCCCAATAGAGCTATTGGCGGCCCTATTGGCGCCCCGACTGGAGATGCTGTAAGTGCTGCAACTAGATTGCACTTTATTGTTGTGGGGTTTCTTGTAGAAAAGTTGCGGATTTAGAAAACTAAGCAGAAGCATAGAGAAAAACAAATGGAGGAGAGAGGTGTTTGATTATAGGGAGGGGAAAGATAAAATAAATTAGGTGGGAATGGTAGTGTAAAAGTTGTAGAAAGAAAACAACCTGTGGGAGAGTTGGGCTCTGATTTTTTTTCTCGTATGGAGTTTATACCACCACACATATGTTTGGGCTGAATATGTGCTCCGAAGAGTATTTATTAACGCGAGCGTCGGGCGGACACCATTCACGGGAGATCTCTAATACTTCCAATGTAGAGCACCTTCCTATGTGAATCCTACTCGATGAAATCTCTCTTTCCCGCGTGAAAAAGATAGTTCCAAGCAATGTAACATTCTAATATCAAAATAATAAAAATAAAAATAATGTAAATTCTAGCACAATTTCTCAAAATATATAAATCTTAGCATGTAGAGCACCGGTGATGATGTTGGGAGGGAAAACAAAAATGAAAGTGAGAAACACGGAGCGACATGCCCAAGAAATAGATCCGGGCCGAGCTACTCCGACCGGTTCGGCTTACTATGTCCACAACCGTACACGGGCCCCGACCGTATGGTAGAAAGCAAAGCCGAGCCGAGCGGAAGCATCCAACCAGGCGAAAGGGAACCTTTCCAAACAGCTAATTACTAGCGACAAGCGACGTGCAAATGACACGTGGCGGCAGCAGAAACATACTGCACGTGTGAGATAGCAAAATTGAATTTGTTGAGCGTACGACTCCTACGCGTGCGTACGTCCGTCGGCCGGCCGGAGCTGTCACGCGTACAGCGCCTTTGTCCGCGTGTAATCCTCTGCCCCCGAAACCCCCCGCGCGCGGCCGCGTACGCACGTACATCCGCGCGAACCCGCTGTCTAGTCGAAGCCCAACTCATCTGTACATCCGCGCGTACATCTCTGTACATCCGTGCGTACATCTCTGTACATCCGCGCGTATATCGACGTATATCCGTGTGAACGACGTACATCCGTGCGAAAGTACACATAACAGAAAGTACAAAATTACACATGATGTACAACCATGTTGCTAGATGATGTACACACACGTTGTTACAGGATGTACACACACGTTGTTACTAGATGTACACTCACATTGCTACTGGATGTACAAAATTTAGAAATATACAAACTGAAAATGTATAAAACTGGAAATGTAAAACCACGTGCTACCGAATATAAAAAAATTGGAAATGTACAAATTTTGAGATGTATAAACTGGAGATGTACAAAATCTGGAAATGTATAACCACGTGCTACCGAATGTACAACCACGTGCTACCAAATGTATAAAAAAAGTTTGTCGAAACTTATCAATATGGAATCTAGTTTTAAAAATCTCGACGCGAAGAGCTCAAATGTATAAACTGGAGATTAACGGTTCTCAAAATATTTCATTTTAAAATTTCAATTTACAAAAAAAATAAAAAACGAAACACAACCAGAGAGCGACACATGTCAAACAGAGAGAGGAGTATGATACGCACGACTAACAAGAAGCCGATACATATCGGCACGATAGTACGCGGGGTTTCACGAAGGTAACTGTTTTAGTAAACCAGGCCGGGACCATCGTATCCAAGTGACGGTACGATATATATCCTCGTGATCCAGACCCATTATCGGGGTTTGCTGACAGGACCCTTATCCAACGCACACGTCGTCGTCGCCAGCACGGCACGTCGCGTGTATCTCTCGCTCGGGCCAAAGAATAATAATAAGAAAAAAAAACTGGGAAAGAAGGAAGAAGAATTCCAGCCCTCATCCCCGCTCCCCTCGGGACTATCGGATCTCGAGAAGACGATATTCTCGCTGGCTCGCACTCGTCTTCTTCCCTCCACCTCCTCATCTCCGTCTCCCTCCCCCCATCCGCTCGCGAGCATAGTAGGGGCGCCGGCCAGTCGCGGAGGGCGGAGGCCATTGATTCCACTCGAAGGTATGAGGTCGTTTTCCACTCTCCCACCGTACCACTACCACTCCGACTAGTCCCCCGGTAGTCAACTCCTCGATTTACCGCGACTATTTTTTTCTGTAACTTTTTCTACGGAAAAGTAATAGTACTAATTCCTGAGGTGGTGTGCGATCGCAGGAACATACGGGTCCCGTCGCGCCGTTAAGATGATTCGGTGCGCCGTGAAGGGCGTCGTCGGTGCTCGCGTCATCGGTGGCGAGCGGAGGTCGTCGTCGCCCGTCAGGAGCGTGGTGCGGATGCCGGAGGGCCGCGGGTTCTGCTGCGGCGTCAGGTCGCGGGCGGCGGATCTCGCCGGGCTCGAGATGGGCAGGCCGAACGCCGCGGGGGCAGTCTTCCGGAGCCCGCGCTACGGCCGCGTGCGCGCCACCGCCGGAGGTGCGTTCGTCGTTCGCTGCTCCCCTCCCGCGTCACTGGTTGGGATTTGGGGGTTACAGGGGATGAGGAGAGCGGTTAGATGCTTGCAGGGGATGCGTGCTTCTGCCATCCGGGGCGGCTTGCTGTAAGCTCTAGCAACGACCATCGCAGCCAGATTCCGTGCTAGAGTGTGGATATAGGATAGGGAATGTGACGGAGGGTCATGCGTGCGGTGCTGTGTCGGGCACTAGCAATTTTGGTGTGGATTTCGTCGGGGGGTTTGTTAGAAACAGCGATGCTTTTTTGCACTGCCTAGTACCGGGTGTCATCGTCCTGGGTGGTGGTTGGGGGCGGGCTTCACATGCTTATTGCCTGTCTAGATTCAGCATGTGATCCAGCTTCTGATGTATGGGAATGTCCTTGTGTTGGGTTTGCATAGTAGGCTCCGAATTATACACGCTGTTTGTAAAAGAGCCGGCACCGGTTTTGTGCATCTCGCTCGTGGTTAGTTGTACATGGTGACCATGACAGTCTATCACCTCGATTAATTTGTACGTTTTTATCGGTGGTTACGGAAGTGTACCTGATGGTACTGGACTACTGGTCATCTATATTAAATGCGTCCTCATTAAGAAAAAAGGGCAACATACATTTCATCATGTTTTATTTACCAATTTTGTGAGGACCGTAATGTAAGATGATCTGTGGACTGGTTAGATCCTTGTGTTACTGTTTCCAACTTTATGTCCATGTGTTGTTCATAGCTTCGTTTCTGCAAGTTCAAACTGGAATACACTTTTAAACATGTCAGCTAACCTCTGCTCACGCACTACCTTGTCCAGTTGACCCTGAGGATATTCTGCCTGAGAAGGTTCAAGCTAAATCTTCTGGAAATGTTCTGCCATATGTTGGCGTTGCTTGCTTGGGGGCAATTTTGTTTGGCTACCATCTTGGGTACGTTTTTTTTTCTCACTGTACTGTAGAGTAACACAGTTTCCCAGTCTATATTTTAATTTACAAATACCAATATGTAGCAAGACTGACTATCTCAATGTGAATCTATGTGATTTAGTGTGGTCAATGGCGCACTTGAATATCTTGCGAAAGATCTTGGAATTACTGAAAATCCTGTGTTACAAGGTATGACATTCTTTTACCTTCTCATTATATAAGCTATGCTTCAATAGTTGTAGTTTTTTAACCTTTTTAGTACATACCCTGTTCTTTGTGTCTGCAATAAGGACATTTGAAATTTCAGATCAATCATGTTCAACCTTTTTTTTTGCAACAGACTGTCTGCATACTATTTTTTGTTGGGAAGAATAACATATACACTAGGACTTCATAGCATGGATCTATGAGATATTATTTTGCCTTTATGCTTCACAAGTTCACAGTACATCTGTGTTTCACTCAGGATGGGTGGTTAGCACAACCCTCGCTGGCGCTACAGTAGGTTCTTTTACTGGAGGTGCTTTGGCTGATAAATTAGGGAGAACACGCACATTTATCCTGGATGCGATCCCTCTTGCTGTAGGTGCATTCTTGAGGTGTGTTTTGAGACTCAATTCACTGCTATAACAGTTTACTGTTCAGGATATATCATTGTTATGTAAACCTAACACACAAAACGTTTGTAGTGCAACAGCTCAAGATGTTCGCACAATGATTATTGGTCGATTACTTGTTGGAATTGGTATTGGGATCTCTTCTGCGCTTGTGCCCCTTTACATATCAGAGGTTTTGATATACCAAAATTATTGCAGTTACTGTTCAGAAAATGATGTCTGTGATATTGGACTTCGCCAGCTGAGCTATTTACACCTTGCAGATTTCCCCAACTGAAATTCGAGGAGCACTTGGTTCTGTTAATCAGCTTTTTATCTGCATTGGAATTCTTGCAGCTTTGGTAGCTGGATTGCCGCTGGCACAAAACCCTGCATGGTGAATTTTCTCCTGTCCTCTTGTTTTTATTGCTATACATTGATGCCTCTTGAACTTTGTTATGCTTGCAAATGATCATATTGACTACCATCTTCTGAATTCTCAAAACTTCTGATTTATGGAAGCCATTAATGTATTTAAGAGCAATGACATTTTGAATTAAAAGGGCTTATGAAGCCATGAGTATATTTAAGAGCAACTGTTTCGTAATTAGAAAGGAGTGACCTATTTCTTAATTTGTAATGCAATGTGTAAGCAAGAAAGTTGGAAACAACCGTCATGTTTTGTACCCATTTAATGTATAGAGAAGTACTAAAGACGCAAGCTTCGACAAATTTGACATGGTAAACAGATGAATTATTCACATTATGTTGTGTGTTTGTGGTTATGTGTAATCAGGTGGAGGACAATGTTTGGAATTTCAATAGTTCCATCTATTTTGCTCGCTCTAGGAATGGCTGTTTCCCCCGAAAGCCCTCGCTGGCTATTCCAGGTTTGTGGTGTGCAAAAAATTTCACCATATTTTTTACTCAGGTGGCAACACAACACTTGAGAATAACTTTTGTGTGATTAACTACAGCAAGGAAAGCTTTCTCAAGCAGAAGCAGCCATAAAAAAATTGTATGGGAAGGAAAAGGTTACCGAAGTTATGTATGACCTAAAAGCTAGTGGGCAAGGATCTAATGAGGCAGATGCCAGCTGGTTTGATCTTTTCAGCAAACGCTATTGGAAAGGTATTTTTGCTAGTCTGTATCAGATTTGACTTTGGTTAATTTTGCGCTACATCATCACAAAATGATTTCTGATTGTAGATGCAAGTGGTTTGGGCAGAGCAACTTCCATATATTATCTCTGACAACGAAACAAATGCACACAGATGTTAAAAAATATCAGAATAATTTTTATGCTCTTACATTTGCATAATTGCTCGCTCAGAACTATAATCTCAGTATTAGTTTAGAACTTCTCCTAGCAAACTGTCGCTACCATCCATGTTCTTAACATTCCACAATGCCATGAATTTCATGTACTCAGGCTAGAAGGTGATTCCGTAGAGGCTAAATAACTTGGCTAGTACTGTAGGAGTACTTTTTGTTTGGTTCTCTTATTAGTGCCTGTATCATAACTGATGATTATGATGAAATTCTGCTACATGTGTCCTGATATTTTCTCTTTTTGTAGTTGTTAGCATGGGAGCGGCACTGTTTTTGTTCCAGCAACTTGCTGGCATAAATGCTGTTGTATACTACTCTACATCAGTGTTCCGCAGTGCGGGCATTGCATCTGATGTTGCAGCGAGTGCTCTTGTCAGTGCTGCCAATGTTTTTGGTTAGTTCATATTTTTAAAGTTTTTCTGTTGTAACTTTCAACACCTTTCCTGATGTGTATATATACTTCACACAGGCACCATGATTGCATCTTCACTGATGGACAAGCAAGGAAGGAAGAGCCTTCTGATAACAAGCTTTTCTGGAATGGTATTGTCTTCAACGACAGTAAATCATGTGTGCTTGTGTTTATCAATGTAGTCTTGCCTTGCAAGTTTACCTCTTCTTTTCTTGTGAAGGCTGCATCAATGTTACTCTTGTCATTGTCCTTCACCTGGAAGGCTTTGGCACCTTATTCGGGAACTCTTGCTGTTGTTGGCACTGTCCTGTAAGTGGTTTACATTCGCCTAATATGGCCATGTGCTGATCCTTTCATTAATTTGAGTTTTTTTTACTTGAAATCTTGTGAATGTGATTTTATTCAGGTATGTGCTGTCTTTTGCTCTTGGAGCTGGCCCTGTTCCAGCACTGCTCCTTCCTGAAATATTTGCCTCCAGAATAAGGGCCAAGGCTGTTGCATTATCGCTGGGCATGCACTGGGTAAGTCTCTAGTGGTTACATTTTTGGCATGCAGATGGTTTACATTTTTGACATACAGATGTTTGCGTCAGTCGATTGCATCTCGTATCCTTCTATAACAGTATATCTCATATATTGTCTAAAAAAACAAGGGAGTCGTTAGTTGTGCATTTGCTGAAATCTGATCGATTTATAGGTGTGATAAATTGTTTTCTGATATTAATATTTGTCCACTTTGTTAGATATTTGAAATTGGTTGCATTCTGCTTCATTTTCTAGCAGTGGGAAACTGAACACGCATCCTTTCTACTTGTCTAGATGTTCCGTTTGTTGTATGATTATTAACTTATTGTGCTGTCAGACTTGCCTAGTGGCACCCATGATTCATTATCTGCTTCTTTCTCTCTGCAGATATGCAACTTCTTTATTGGCCTGTACTTCCTGAGTGTCGTCAACAAGTTTGGAATCAGCACCGTGTACCTGGGATTTGCATCCGTGTGTGCTCTCGCAGTAATTTACATAGCTGGAAACGTGGTGGAGACCAAGGGCCGATCCTTGGAAGAGATCGAGCGGGCTCTAAGCTCGCCCAGTATAGCCGATCGCGCTGGTGCTTTTTTGGTGAGTGATGAATGAGAGCGCAAACATCCTTTTGACCTGGAGAGTTATTTTCCAGCCTTTACATGGTACAGAAATAAATGAGCTGCAAGATCACCCGATGCCATGAAACCGTTCGTGCTTAGGGGGGCTGCGGTGCGCGGTTCGCGAGTGAACTCAGCTGTTCGTTCTGTCAAACTTCAGAATCAAAGAGCCGCAGTGCTGGGGGCGAAAGATTTAGGCCGCTGTTTTCTAGTGTATAGATGAACTCTTTTCAAATGTTGGTAATAAAAGTCCAATTTGTCGAATTTTCAGCGAACTGTGTAACTATATTCACATCTAACTAACGCTTGTTGCTGGAGATAGCCCCTGATGCTCGATTCAGGTGGTGGCTGTTTGCGTGCTGTGGATTACTGTCTAGTAGCAATTTTGGAGCTGTGTTTGCTGATCTCTCTTGGAGGGCCAATGTTGCAAAGAGATTCAAGTTTTCTGATCTCACTGCGCGGTACCTAAGACGTCAAACGAGGGATCAACAATAACATTGTGCCACGACGAGTTCCGGGGATCCGCTGATCTAGTCTTGCACCGATTCTGTCACTTCACCAGATTGCCTAGAAGAAGTGAAATTGACATTCAGGAAGGAGTCGAAGGATGAAATTTTATCAACATTTCTACCATTCATTATGTAAAAATGTAACCAAGCCATTTCCTGCTTATTCTGAACAAGAAAGCTTCGCCTGTTATTGCCATCAGTTGTCTTGCTCAGATCACACACACACTACTGGAAAAAAAACAGGGTTAATGGTAGGTTCCGCGTATCAACAGCGAGAAATTATTCATAGAAACCAGATCACTCCATGCCATTGAGGAGCTCGGCTCGATCCTCTCCACCTCCGTGGAGGCATGGCCACAACGCGACCATCTACAACAAAGTAGACAGAATTGGGGAGAGAAATCGCCGTGATCAAATTCGTTTGCAGTGTTGTGTTACTACGGGCTATGCGCTAATCTTGCAACGCTGCAAGATTTCAGTATTTCACGGCGCAGTAGCCAAGTCGTCAAACAAGGGATCAGCATTGGCAGTGTGCCACGACTCGAGCAGGGTATGTTTCATGGCAGCATCTCCGAGTCTTGCCGCCGATCGATCTCGTGCACCTAGAGGTAGCGCATGTCATCTTGAGAGAGCTCGCCGACCACCGGCAAAATCACACCGATGCTTGTACTACTGATGAAAAAACGGCCACAGCTCACAGACAGTATTATGCATGCAACAAACCCAGTTCTTGCTGATTCAGAAGAAAGAAAACTTCAACGTAGTCTGTCAATTGCCCTACCCAGATCACAGACACTGCATAACAAAGGAAAACGAGAGATTAGTCATGGCAGACTCCACGTACTAGCAACAACGAAAGACACTATTTTTCTTTCAGAGGAACCAAATCACTCACTCCTCCATGGGGAGAGAAATCGCCAAGAGAAAGGGACACGAAGAAGCAACCAATCTTGCAGCAAAGTTTGCCGATTTCACGGGCAGTAGCCAAGCCGTCAAACAAGGGATCATCCGTGGCAGTGTGCCGTGACTCAAGCAAGGTATGTTAATGGCAGCATCTCGGAGTCTTGCAGCCGATCGACTCCGCGCCGACCAGCGGCAAAATTACACCGACACTTATACTATTGATGTAAAAATGGCCACACCAACAAACACCATTTATCCAAGCAACAAAGCCAGTTCTTGCACATTCTGAAGAAAGAAAGCTACATCATAGTCTGTCGATTGCCTTACTCAGATCACACACTTTATACAAACCTACCACCTATACTAACAACAATCCATGAAACCACAAGTCATCACACTACAACCAAAGGGACAACCACAGACTGAGCTCCAATTACAAGTCAGGATATTTAGGCCACAGCTCACATACACAGTATTATGCATCCAACAAGGCATGTTCTTGCTGATTCAGAAGAAAGAAAGCTTCAACATAGTCTGTCAATTGCCCTACCCAGATCACGGACGTCATAACTACCAGGATCACACATTTCATAACAAAGGAAAACGAGAGATTATTCATGGCAGACTCCACTTACTAGCAGCAAGCTAAAGACATTAGTATTATTCCTTCAGAGGAAGCAGATCACTCCTCCATGGCGCCGATGAACGCCCCGGCCACCATGCTCCTGAGCTCGTCCCGCCGCACGTTGATCTTCATCTGCTCGATACGGTTCCTCCTCAACTTGGCCTCCAGCTCCGTGGCTTTCTCGTCCCCCATCCGCTCGAACGTGCGCTTCAGCATCCCGGGGGCCACGCTCCTCGCGTCGATCTCCTCCACCTCGGCGGCCAGGCACGGGTACATCCCCTGCAGAACCTCGAACGCCCTCCGCTCGGGGTGCGGCGCCGCCCTCCCCCTCCTCGGCGCGCCCTCCCAGATGCGCTTGGATAGGCGGAAGATCCGGACGTCGTCGTCGGTGACGGGGACCGTACCGCGCCTGAGCTGCTTGACGGAGCAGTCATAGCGATGGCGGAGGGAGCACATGCGCGTGCCGGCCTGCTCGACGGTGACGTGCGGGAGGCGGTCGGCGAGGGCCGCGGCGAGGTCCCGGCGCGTGGGGAGCACGCCGTGCTGCTCCCGATGGGCGGCGACCGCCTCCAGGAGGACCAGCTCGTCCGCAGCCGGCCAGGTCCGCGTCGGCCGCGCGGCGCCGCGACTGTTCGGACGCTTCGTCTTCTTGGCCGGCGGGGTGGCGCTGATCTCGTCCTCGGAGGCGAACGCGTAGGGGTCGGGGGAAGGTGAGCGGGACGGGGATGACGGGAGGCTGATGTCCGAGGAGGACATGGAGGAGGCCGAGGTCACGCCGGAGTTGGACGCCGGAGGCATCGTTGGCGGCGGCGGCGGGGGATTGCGATTTGGGGGACAAGCTGGGGTTTCGCTCGTTTGCATTCTTCGAGGGTGTTGCGTGGATTTAGGCCCAGTTATTTTGGCGGGTTCTCCGCGAAGGTGCCTATTCCAGCTTTTGAGAAAGCCGCACTTAATATTTAATATTTAGATAGGTTTTCGAAATATTTTAATCTAAACTATTTAGAAAGGCTATTTAAATTTTAGGTGCTGGGTAGGTAGTTTTCCGGAGAAGCCGCAAAAAAAAATTGGGCCTTATAGAGGTAGGAAAAGGTTTGCTTAGTTGGGCCATAGCTGGCCCAACTTGGCAAGGTAAGCAACTGGGACATAGCCCAACTTAGCAAGGTAAGCAATAGGGCATTCGGCACAAAGTTTCTGGAAAGTTTTATCATAGCTGAGGTTGTCAGTAAATTTTTTCTTAATTATATTTTGGCTATAAATAGGATCGTATATGTCAGGATCATACTGTAGAATCACGATCAGATTTTTTAGCGATCATTTGCACAATTTCCTATGATTTATTTTTTGAGTGGTAGCGTTGACCTAATTCCAAAAAAATCGCGGGTACCGATTGTTCCCATTTTGCCCGTGATTGAATATTTATGGCTAGGTTCTCGTCTTTCCTGTGCAAACGACGCAAAATAATCGCCTGATTACATTTCTAGTAATTCTTTCTAGATTTTCCCCATGATTGATTTTTTGGCTGGTCGCATCCCTTCCCATGCGGCCATGCGAGCCACCATATCAAAAATATGTCTCTTAATTAGATTTGCAGCGACTATTTTTTAATTTACAGATTCATGTTTTTATTAGGGTAGTGCTAGGCGTCCCCCGGGGCTCAAAACTTCCCAGCCCCTAGGTCCTCCTGCTGACACGTGTCCCGAAAATTCCGCTTTTGCTACAAACGTCGCATTTTTGCTACATTGTAGCAAAAACGGTTCATCCAGAAAACATAAAGCAAAAATGCTGACCATGCTGGAGACCTCGTCGGCTGGTAGCAAAAAATTTATGCTACTATAGTAAAACCGACCCGTTGATACACATCGACGAGGACCTCATTGGAGACCTCGTAGCAAAAACTTGTACTATTATAGCAAAACCAGAGAACGATTGTAGCAAAAAAATTATTACTCCCTCCGTTCCTTGATGTAAGGTGTATAGTTTTTTGAGAAAAAAAATCCAAAATATAAGATTTATTGCGATTTTTAGACAATTTTGTCACTCCAAAGATGAGTTAAATCCCTACACGGAGAGATTTGATGGATTGTTTTCAATTTGTGGCTGTTTAGGAACACCTCACTCTCGATTTTCTCCATGTGAAATGGCTCTACCGTGTACAAAATTCTCATGTCTTAATATTCGTGCCAAGAAAACTATACACCCTACATTTAGGAATGGAGGGAGTACATTGTACTAGCATCGTAGCAAAAACATCTTCCGACGAGGTCCGTTGACAGCAGGACCGACCTCCCATGGGAGCACTCTCGCCCTTCTTCGATAGCATCGCCGTCGTCCTCCTTTTTGAAGCACCGCCGCCCTCCCGTAGAAGCGCCACCGCACATCTTTGGCAGCACTGCCGTCCTCCCATGGGAGCACCACCGCTCTCCTTCGACAGCACCGGCGCCCTCCCATGGGAGCACCGCAGCGCTCCTTTGCAGCACAGTCGCCGTTCTCCTTCGGGAGCAACGCCGACCTCCGAGCACTGCCGCTCTCAGTCACCAGCACGAGCGACTCAGCGACCTCCCATGGAAGCGCCGCCGTCCTCCTTGGAAGCACAACCTGACCCCTCTTGGCCACCGGTGGCACGGGGTGGCAGCACCACAACCATGGCGCATGGTGGCGGCGGCATGCCTACGCGAGGTGGCCGGCCAAGTCAACTTCCAGGGGCACGAGACGACGCCAGTCGCTCGGGCGCGAGCTCGTCGGCCTCCAGACGCGAGTGCACGATGGGGATGAGGAGAGGCTCGAGACGGAGAGGAAGTGGAGGAGGTAGCCACTACCATCGAAGGAGAAGGCGGCGCGATTTGGTGGTCGCCGGAGCCGACGTGCTCAGCGGGGAAGGTAGCGGGATGGGGACCGGAGAGCTCGATCGATTTCCTCTCGATTCGCAGAAGGATAAGAATTGGGGGAGGAAGACCCTCGTGGGTGGGTCCCACATAGGACACGCGTCACATGCGGGAGGAGGTCGCGAGACGCTCCATCCCCCGGCTGTTTCCTAGCGTTTTCCTTTTTATTAGGCCTGTTCGTAATAGCCAAGTGATTGTACATTGACATAACACTAGTAGGCTTGCACGTGCCAAGCACGTCTCAACTATAGTATATCCTACAATAAATATGAGTGCAGCGTTTTAGAGAACGGGTCCATGAATCCCTTTTTTGGAAAATTCAAAATGAATATTTATAAGGTTTAAGAAGTTAAAAAAATCTAAATGTTGACAATGTTAATTCTACCAATCTGTAAACAACTAATGTGAAATATTCTGTATTTGAACTATGTAAAAATGACAAATTTCTAGATCTCAATTTGTGAACAATGCCAAATGAAAAGAACATATTTCTATGGATTTATCATTGTTGTGTAGGCCAGAATACAAAGTATTTGAGGTCGAAATTTTGAACGACCGTAGAATACTCACTGTCAAGATCTAGAATTTTTTTCGGATTTCTTTTGAAACTCTAATGTGTCGATTTCACAAAAAATAAAAGGCTCCATGGAGTACGGGCTCCAAATCGACTTTTGCATGACCTTCATTTATATTTTAATTTAAATTTACGTTAATATTGTTTCTACAAAGTTTGAAAATGTCTTCTTTATCTGTTCAGATTTTTAGAAAAAGGGCGCCCAGTTTAGCCTGCGCAAAGATAAACCTGACGTACTAAACGATTTTAAGTGGCATATAGCAAATTTTGCATGGGCAACAGTCACCAACAATATCAGAAGCACGACAATTGTATTGTAAAAAAATAGCATACAGTACTAACGTAAAGGAACATAATACTCAGAATGGGTTAAAAAAAACATAATACTCCGGCATGGTTATACTCCCTCCGTATCAAAATATAACATATTTTAGCATATCTCTTTCCATCCGTATCTAGACATGTTTTAGTGCAAGATTCATACATACGGATGGAAAGAGAAATGCTAAAATATCTTATATTTTGATACGGAGTGAGTAAAAAACATAGTGATGAGTTTCTTGATTCTCTGACGATTACCTCCCCTGTCTCCCTCGCGTCGCTCCCGCGAGCGACCGAGGGAACCCTAGCCGCCGCCACCAAACCTTACCTCCCTCCTTCCATTCTCCCTCGCCGCCGCCGGCATGCGCCGGCGGGCGAAGCTCGGCCGGCGTCGGCGGCAGCGGGGCCCCCTTTCCCCTCTGCTCGAGCTCCACGGCTGGCGCGGGCCGGCTGGTCGATGTAGAGGCGCTGTGCTTCCGCGGGGGCAGCGGCGCGACGGCGTGGGCACGGGATGGCGGCGTTCGCGCGACGGCGTGGCGGTCCTGGGCATGTGTTGGTGGCGTGGTGGCTGCGGGGTTCCCTACCGGTGGGGTGCGGTGCTGGCCTGGTCAGATCCGCCCGATCTGATGCAGGTTTCCGGCAGACGGCACGGTGGTTGGAGGGGCGACCCGGCTGGGTCGTCGTCCTCGCTGGGCGTAGTCAGCGGCGGCGCACATCCGCGTGGTGGTCTACGGTGGTTCGGCGAGTCGGGCTGCAGCGACGGTTGGAGGCAGCTCCGGCGTCGGGTCGTCTGCGGGCGATTCTTGGTGCGGACCGGTTCGGGTGTTGATGACGGCGCATGGCGGCCAACGGGGCGGTGGCGGCGGTGGGTGGTGCGGGTGGTACTGGTAGGAGGGCAGCGGCGCGGCGGCGGCCCTGATGCTGCAGCGTGGCGGCGGGGGCTTTACGGGCCCGATCTGGGCCTGGCAGGGCCTAAGTGGGCTTGGTGTGCTCCTGCTGTCGCGTCCGGTCGGCAGCCGCTTGTGGCGGTGGGGGACGGGCTCCCTCTTGGGCTGCGGTGTCGCTGGCGACCGGAACCGGACCTATCAGGTCTAGATCTTGGTGCCGGCACCTCTGCCGCCCTCTTGCTCCCTGGACCCGAGCGCTGCCCTTTCCCCTCCTGCTACAGTGGGGTTGCGTGATGTCACTACTAGGAAACTAGCTATAGGTGGAATGCTATTTTGTGGCGCACCAATATTTCATGCGCCACTAAATTTTTTTTTGTGGCGCACCAGTTTCCATGCGCCACTAAAAGAAGAAATTCTGTGGCGCATCTGGAGGACATGCGCCACTAAAAGAAGACATTCTGTGGCGCACCTTCCTCCATGCGCCACAGAAATTCTGTGGGCCCCACAACCAACGGCTGGCTTGCATCCTACACTGCCTTTTCTGTATCGCATGGAGCAAGGTGCGCCACAGAAATATGGTGGGCCCGGCACCAATGATTAGGGGCTGCACAATTCTGTGGCGCATGGGTCCACATGCGCCACAGAAAGTGACATTTCTGTGGCGCATGTGGTTCCATGCGCCACAGAATTGTGCAGCATTTTTTCACCGCACGCACCCCCCCCTGTGGATCGCCTTTTTAGTTTTGCACGAAGTGAAAGAAAATGATAAAAAAATCAAAAAATAAAATCTTTTTAGATATAGGGAAGGTTTAGGGTCTAGTTGTTAGGAAAAATTTAAAATACACATTTTGACTTTTTTTCCAAAAGTAGGTGAAAAAATATTAAAACGGGCATAACTTTTGCATACGACGTCGAAAAAATGCGTATAATACCTTAAAAAAAACTAGAGAAAATTTCGGAACCGCCCTCACCGGGGTTTACCCGGTTAGCCTTTTTTAGATTTCAAAATTCCAAACGAAAAAAAAGTTATGGCCAACAGAAGAATTTTTCAGCAAAATAAAAAAAAATAAAAATAATAAAAAAGACAATTCTGTGGCGCATATGTAGCCCATGCGCCACAGAATTGTCTGGCGGGATTCCAAATTTTGAATCCCGCCGGCACCCCTTCTCTCCTCCACTTCTCCCTCCACTTCTCCTCTCCTCTTCTCCTCCACTTCTCCTCTCCCCTTCTCCTTCCTCCTCCTTCTCCTCTCCTCTCCTCTCCTCCACATCTTCTATCCTCCTCTCCCCTTCTCCTCCACTTCTCCTCTCCCCTTCTCCTTCCTCCTTCCTCCTCCTTCTCCTCTCCTCTCCTCTCCTCCACATCTTCTATCCTCCTCTTCCTCCACCTCCACCTCCGGTGACCTCCACCTCCGGCGACCTCCTCCACCACCACGGCGACCTCGTCCTCTCCACCTCCACCTCTACCTCCGGCGATCTCCTCCACCACCCCGGCGACCTCCACCTCCGGCAACCTCCTCCACCACCCCGGTGACCTCCGACGACCTCATCCACCCCGGCGACCTCCGGCGACCTACTCCACCATCTTCGACGACTCCCATCCTCCACCCACCTCCGGCTACCCCCTCCTCCTCCACCCACGGCAACACGGCCTCCGACGAGCAGCGAAAAAATTCCGGCGAAATTCCGGCGGCTAGATCTAGATCTAGATCTGGCCGCCTTTTTTTTTGAAATTCAAAACAAAATTCTGTGGCGCATGGTGGTGGGTGCGCCACTAAAATATTTCTGTGGCGCACGGTTCTGGGTGCGCCACAGAATCTTAGCATTTCTGTGGCGCACCGCCAGCATGCGCCACAGAAATATATTTTAGTGGCGAGGATTCTGTGGCGCATGGGCATTTCTTGTGGGTGCGCCACAGAATTCTTTTTTGGTGCGCCACTAATAGCCCTTTTCCTGGTAGTGTGTTGGCTATCACGTCGCGGGTTCAGTGTCGCGAATCTCGGGGTGGCGGCCCTGGAGGTGGGAGACATGTTGCTCGTGGGTGGAGCTTATGACTCGGGTGCGGTATGTCCTCCATGGTCATGTGGATGGCGTGGGGGGTGGAGTTCGGCTAGGTGGGGTGGTACGGCAGCGTGGCCATGAACAGTTCGGAGGTGGAGGGTCTGCCGGGTGAAGACCCTGCTTAGTTCTGGCCAGGCCGACGGCGGCGGCGTCCGTGGGCGTCGTCTCCTTCCTGAAGGCGTCGTCATGGTATCCTCCATCCTCTGTGTTGCTCCGGGTGAAAACCTTGATCCTTTCGATCAGGCGACGGCGGCACTCTGGTGTCGTTCCCTTCTTGAAGGCGCCGCCGTGGAGTCCATGTTTAGCCGAGCACGGCTTCATCCCCTCGCTTGGGGTGTCATAGTCGTCGTTTTGCATCTTTGTATCTTGCCTTGGGTGTGTGTGTGGTGGTGTTGAGTTGTATGATGGATTTTTATGGTCGTTGCTTTATATATAAAGCGGGACGAAAGCCTATTTCGGAGGATAAAAAAACATAGTACTCAGGCCCGACATTTCCTCCAAAAGTTTGATACTTCTGCGCCATTAGAAATAAAGTGTACAAGGACCAAATAATGGTTTGTCAGACTTGCAACACAGTGCACACAGCCCCTCGCTCCTTGGCGTTAGAAAGAATTAACAAAGTTAAAACCCGGAAGTGTTGTGTAAAGAGGTACAGAAGGTGAATTACCAACTTAAATAATTTTCTATCATTTTTAGTTTTGAATGTAATTAGTTCCTTCACTTGTTTTCCCCTTTCATTTTTTCGCTCCAGATAACACGCTACCCTACCTGATATATTATACAAGTTTTAGAGTAGTTGGTAATTTTAACAACCGTCCATCCGCTTAAATCTGACGGTGGAAAAATAGGAGCTACCGAAAACTACCAGAAGAAAAGTACCTGAAAGTGTATTATTTTTTATCTGATATTAAAAGGGTATTTAGATAATTCATCACACCTTCCATTCTATTTGCACGTATGACTCGATCCATACATTGTCGCCGCCGCGGCGCCGCCAGCGCCCATACTAGGGTTCATCCACCTTCAACCGATCGCACGTCGCCATCGATCTTAGTCGTCGAGACTGCGGCTGCGGTTGCCAAACGCCGGTGGAAGTCTAGCCGCTGTTATCCGCCAATTGCCGACCGTCGTCGTCTCTCGCACTGTGGATACATGGCTCATACGTACTCCAACGTGAGACCTAAGGTATAGCCTACTCCAACGTCTCCACCTCTCCGGCAGCAGCTGGTCGCGGGCGCCATGGACGGCCTCCAGCTCAGAAAAAAAAACCTCCCCTCTGGAATTCCCCTTCAGCCGTCGTCGCTGTCCGCTCGCCGGCACGCCCAGCTCCGCCTGCGTGGCCTCCGCCAACACCGCCTCCGTGGCCTCCGTTGCCGCCGCCGCTGATGATGCAGTGCGCGCCTTGGAAGTTGGCCGTCACGCAGAATAGCACCAGACCCAGCGCGCGGAGCAGCCTCGCCTCGCCCCTCATAGCCGCGCTCTGAACAAGCGCCCGTGCCGTCCCGGTCGCCGTGCTCAACCTCTGCGCCGCCGCTCCCTGGCGCACACCGGCAGCGTCCTCCAAGAGGAGGAGCAGGAGCCTGTGTCGGCGCTCGACCTCTGGCTGGCGGCGTCCTCCAGTTGCTGCTGCTGTTGTTGTGACTGAATAAGCACTTCACTGGCTGCTTGTACATGCGTAGAATGAGCATATTGAAAAGAAAAATGTTCGTGTGTTTGCTCGAATGTTATGATTAAATGAGGGTTTAAGGATTTCCAGTTAACTTTGTGTATGTGCAATTCGCCACAAAAAACAAAACAAACTTTGTGTATGTGCAAATTGAAACAGAAGTATATATGCAGAAATCTGAACTGAACTGGATGTCAATTGTTGCTCCTAACTGAATTTGAACTTAATGGCACCAACCACTGAATTTGAACCGAACAAAATGGCAACTATTGCCCATAACTGGACTGAACTGGATGACACCCAGAACTAAACTGAAGTTTGATTTTTACATGTGCAGAATTGTACATAACTGATAGCATGAATTTTGAACTGAAGCTAAGATTGGCATGTGCTTGTGCTTGTGCACTACCTCTCCAGTCACAAGTCACATGATTGCAATCTGAATTTAACATTCCGGTTTAGGTGGGCAGCCCGGCAAGTAGACATCACACTACTCAATGTGTACACTCAATTCACATCAATTACTATCTCAATTTTGCATTTAGCTTGTCTTTGTTTAACCCTTTTTGCTGTTGCCGCTTCTCAAGTGAAAACACTAGTACATCAACGCAAGCAGCGGATCAATGAAAAGCGAGGCAAGTAGCAGAGCAGCCGTCTGAGAAGACTCGGCAGCGTTGGCTTCGTGGCCTCGACTAATCGGCGGCGTCGATGGTGCTTCGTTCGCGGCTCGACTGTCTCGACGGGACAGCAGCTGGCTTCTGCCGCCTCCACGGCTAGGCGGCGTCATGCCCCGGAAGGGAAGCAGCGGCTGGCTCCGGCGCCTCCACGCTTTGGCGGCTTCGTGCCCTGATGGAGCAACGGCGGCGCTTTCCCATCCCGCCGGCGTAGCGAATCTTCGGACGAGAGCGATGTCCAGCTTCAGGCTGGGCCGTCTGCACGTCGTGGCACCGCGCCGTCACATCGCCGGGGCAGCCGCCTGCACGGCCACTTCTCCAGTGCTGCTCCCCTCGATGGGCAATGGCAGGCTCGATCGGAAGGCGCGCGCGTACAGCCCCGAGGATGGGAGGGAGGGGCATGCGTGTGGGGTGGTTCCCGGGGGTGGGAGCGGGACGAGAACTGTTCCTCTGTTAGTAAACAAATGACCATAATACCCCGACTAATTACACTTAATTTTTTATTTTAATGGTTGGACGGCTGAAATAATTTAGGTGAGTAGATTCAAATCGAACGGCTGAAATAATTTAAGATGGAAGCTACCTGAAACTACCAGAGGTAGTTTTCCAACCACCGTAAACGAGCTCGACATATTAACATGAAGAGTTGGCTTTTATAAGCTAGGATCAATATCACAAAATCTCACCACCATGCGTGCAATGGCTAGATCAAGCTAATTTCCAGTAGATACGTCGAAAATTGATACAGCCGCACCGACCAAACCAACCATCCGACTCATTTGTATGTCAACACGAAAATGAGGCAATAAACTTGGGCCAAACTAAACCGCCTATTTCCGTGCTTCAGTCCGGCATCTGATCAATTTCCGAGCACTATAGTCCTTCGAGCAAAAAAAGAGTTTCTTACTGCAAATAACAAGAAAGCGTCTGCCAAGCCCGGAACACCTATGTCGATTGGCTTGTGTCGCATATTAGACCTCTTTGCGGTTACAACTCGATAATAGTTCATAGTATTAATTACCTGTTTTAGATTACATAGCTATGGGAGTAACTGAGCAAAAAAATACTTACATAGCTATGGGAGAAACTGAGCAAAAAATATAAAGTTGTACATCGACAACTCGTGTTAATAGCACTTGCATTAGAGGAGAAGTTAGGATTTGGTTCATACACACCTGGGCAAATATCTAAATTTCCATATTAGTGATAGATAATCATGCAAATCTTCTCAGTGAACCAAAGTTTCGGCAGTTAATCTAATGGCCTTTTCAAGCTGGCCACCTGTGTAAGTTTGCTGCGGACAGTTGGCTCATTATTTTGACAGAAAAAACTTAGTGGGATTGCAGCAGCCATGTTCAAGCATCCATATTAGAAAACTTAATATATGACCACATCTTGTCTGTTTAAATCACATGTGCTTGTATGAAGGAAAGAGTGAGGTTGTTGTCTCTGATCCAGCATGTACATGTTAAGTTGCACACTTTGTAGAAGCTTTCAGGAAACCAGATATAGATCAATATGCTCATTTTGATCGGCAATGGTGTACCAAACTTTTGGCAATATATAGGACCTTCACAATACAAGCTTTAAAAATCCTGCATATATGGGAATCATTCGGTTGGCGGGCGTGCCGGTGGTTCTGGTGCTGGTTAGTGACCTCGGCCGTGCGGGCGGCATGGCGATTGACATGTGACATCTCGTGGCAGCGGTGCGGTTGTCACTTCGGTGACATTCCAAGCCCTGTGTTGGGTGCCCTAGAGTTCTTGCCGAGGGGAAACTCTTGTCCGGTGTCTTCCGGACCGCGGCGGCGACGTCCTTGTACGCCATTCCTTTCTTGAAGGCGCCGTTGCGGCTCTCTTGGTCCCCTTCGTACTCCAGGTGAAAACTTGAGATCCTCAGATCGGGCGGTGGCGGCACATTGTGTTGTGATCTTCTTGAAGACGCCGCCTTTGAGTACACGGAATGTTGCTCCCTGGAGGTTGTTGAGGCTTTGGTTGCGACTCTGGTAGCAGCTTCTCGCCGAGCTTTCTCTGGCAAGGTCTACATCTTCTTCTGCACATCGGTGTTTCTTGCTTGGAGCGTCTTGGTGCCTGTCTGCAGCTTCTGTGGTCAGTGGCAGTGTTCATCGATGCCCACCCGTAGTCCCCTCGCCGTCCCTCTTCGAGGCCCCCCTGTTGAGCCTGCCTACAGCTTTGTGGTCGGTGTCTCCTCGGCGTCCTTCTCTGAGGCCTCCCTGTTGAGACTGTCTACCTGTGTAGACGGTGACGATGTCCTTTGGTCCTTCTCTTAGTGTGTGTGCAGGGTTGTGTTGTATGGCGGGTTCAACATTTGTATCTTACTCCCCGTTCGACGTTATTAATTTAACGTTGGGCCTTTTCAGCCTTTTATCTAAAATAATAAAAATCAAGAGTGGAGGTTAACCAATAGAAGGGATGTAACTATGGAAAGTATGTACTCCCTCCGACCCATAAAAAGTGTCGCTCATTTTATATTAAGTTAGTCCAAACTTTATACTAAGTGGGCGACACTTTTAATGGATCATAGGTAGTATAAAAATTAGTTTGGAGTGTGCAATGTCCCGGGATTTTCCCCAAATTAGATTTGTTTGTTTTTCTTTCTGCATCATCATGACATCAGCATCATGCGCATCGCATATTTTTGACAAAAAAACTATTTTTATTAAACCCTATCTTGTTTTGCTAAAATTGTTGGAAAAGTTTTACCGAGCTGTCGCCTCCGTTTTATAAAATTATTTTGCTAAATTAATTTTCAAAAGAAAATAAAAGATCGAGTGCGCGAGAGAGTAGCCCAAACCGGCCCAAGCCCACATAAATCCAAACCCTAATCCTGCCCTGGTCTTTTTCTATTCCTACCCCCTGCCTCTTGCAGCCACCCTCCCCTCTTTTCTTCATTTTGCAAATATGCCCTTCCACCTCTCTAAAAGATCCTTTCCTTTATTTTTCAGGTCCCTCCCCTTCTCCTTTTCTTTTCCCTTCCTTTTATTCTTTTCCTTTTTCTTCCTCCTCCTCACCCACACCTTCCTCCTCCTCCTCCTCCTCTCCCGAGCTCCCCATCCGCGCGTCCCCGTCACCTCCCTCATCCCCGCTCCTCTCCGCAGTCCGGCCGAGCCGCTGCTCCGCCCGGCGCCGCCTCCCACCTCGCCGTCGTGCTCCTCTGCCGGCCCGGCCGCCTTCTCTCCGTCGCGGCCGCCCTTCCCTCCGCGCCGGCGCCCCCTCCTCTGCTCCCGCGCTGGCTGCTCCTCCTCTGCCCCGTGCCGCCTCCCACCTTCCCACCTCATCGTCGCGCCCCTCTCCTCCGGCTTCCCTCCTCCTCATCCCCGGCCGGCCTGGCCATGGCCGCGCCCGAGGTCGACTTCGCAGCGTCCTGCTCCGCCACCAGCCGTCCTCCTCGCCCTCCCTGCGTTGCCAGCTCCTCCGGCCGCCGCCCCCAGCCGAGGCGCCACCTCCCTTGCTCCCTGCCGGCGAGGCCAGCTCGAGGCCTGGCCATCCCCTCCACCCGACGACCTCCTCCGTCCGACCCTGGTGCCGCCGTTCCCGTCCGTGTCCGACCCCGATTCTGTCCCCGTCGTGTTCCCGTTCCCAGGCGCCGTGTCCCCGCCTCCGTACCGTGACCTGCCCGTCTTCCCGATGACCGTGAAGCCCGATCCCCGGCGCCGTGAAGTGCAAAGACTGGAGCCGCCAAGTTCTTCCACAACTCCGTGCACGACGGAATGACAAGTCCGACTCGACGACCCTCCGTGAACCCGATGACGCCACCAAGGTCTCCGTGCTCCGTGCTCCCGTGTTCCTCGACGGCTCCGTGTCCGTGAGCCGATGTGTTTCCCAACCCGACGATCGTGAACGACGAGAACGGCTTCCACGACAACTACCGATGCCCGTACCACGACGACGTGTGCCAAGATCTCTGCTTCATCATTTGTGTATTGTGTCGGCCGCCTTCGTGCGTGTCCGTGAAGACCGGTGTCCGAACCCCGACGCCACAGACGCTGTGAACCCCCGAAGACCGGAACGACAAGGTCCGCAACCCCGACGACCCGAGTACGACTACTTCCACGATGTCGACTACTTCGGCTACTTCGACTATGGCGACTACTTCGACTACTTCCTCTCTGATCCGAAGACGGTGGTTCCAAATTCGAAGATCCTCGTTCCAATGTGTGACCCCAACCCTAACCCTATACCATATATATATATGTGTATCTTATAAAATCATGCATAATTAATTAACATCGAACCTTTATTCACTTAGTCGAATTAAATCAACTAAATTTAATTATGGGGTTTGTCCGGTGCATTTATATTGTGCACCGATCCCATTTAAAATGATTTGCCATGTGTTAGGAATAAAATTTGGATCACATTTAATTTTTCATGCATTCATGTCATCAACATGCCGATTCTTTTGCCGTAGTAGTAAAATGCATCTCTGCGTCTTCCAGTGTTCGTTGCTTCTTCGGGAATAGGACGTTGAGTTGATGTGAGCACCGACTTTTCTGCTATCTCTACCGGAATGCAGGCAAGTGATACTCCCTTGCTATCTTTACTTGTTTTCTGTCTCTTACTCTACCTATCTTTTGTTCCTTGCTAGCCTTATGTTACGATGCTTGTGTCACGATCCTATTTGCATGTTTACCTGACAGCCATGATATAGCCACACCCCCACATCCTATCACCATGTTGTTTGTTTACCTTGTTAGCCTTGCGAGTCGTAGTGCATGCTTAGGTGCTTTGCTTGAGTCCTGTTATCTCTTTATCTAGTCTTGTTTCTAGTATGATAGCTAGGTTCAACTCACATATTAATCTTTTATTTTCTGTTACGATGGGAATAATTTAATAAAGATAAGGCACCGGCGGAAGGCCAATCATGGTGTTTTGTTCTGCTAGTGTCGCCTAGGACCCGAGTTCTTTTCCGCTGATCCAAAACTGAGCACACTAACCACATGTGAGAGTTCTATGGGCCTCCCCTCAATCTATTTACCGGATCCTTAAACCTGTCCAGGAGCCACAACTTAGTTCGGATGTTTCCATTTGCGTGCGTACGATGATGTTGATGAGAAGGTAAGATGATGATGGATACGTGGTTACTTACGGTAGGGCTTGCGGCACGTGGCGTTTATCGCATGTGGAAGGAGGGCAATCGTATGAGTGTTCCTCCCGAAGCCGTCATCGCATCGGCTAGGTCCGCCTCGGAGCTTCGGCCGGACTTTTAAGGCGGATCCAACCTAGCTAGGTGGCTCCTTGGACTTGTTTGTAGAGAAGGGAAGTATTGCGTCGAACGCTCCACCGGTACATCTCTAAGCGAGTGTTTCGATGTGTGTGGGTACATTGGTGCATCCTTGCAGGGTTAAATCTTTTTGAAAAGCCGTGTCCGCGGTTATGGACGACTTGGTGAAATGCGCTGGCTAAAAAGATCATAGACAACTTGCACCTTATGATTATAACTTGAATAGTAAGATAGATTACGTGAATAATAACTCATAAAATTGTCAACTGTGTGAGTGCCTTTGGGTTGCTGCTTACACGGGCTGGTAAGGAATTGGCTGGGTTATGTTTGGTGTTAGTATAGTTGGTTTCTTTTGCGCTCTCTTACCTTGTCTATTTTAGACGAAAGTTGTAGTGGCTCTATAAGTTGTTAGTGCTGCTTGCTGCCGCTTCAATCGCTAACCCTTTTCCCCCGGAATTTCAGTTTTGATATCTTGTGAGTATTACTTGCTAGTACTGTTTATAATACTGACCCCTTTGGGGCTGCTATTCCAATGCAGCCGACAGGTTTGAAGTTTGACGACGTTAGCTTGGGAATCCCTCCGGCTTGACCTGGGCAGGGATATGGTGCCTTCGTTTATCTTTAGGACTCTTAGTCCAATTTGAATCTTGTCCATAATCGGACGCTATTCGCTTTCATTATTATTTTGGATCTTCGTATTGTATCTTGGTTCTTGACTCGGTGAGTCGTTGTTATATATATGTTCTTTTGTGGGTTTTATCGAGAACTGTTGTAATGATATCACAATTCCACCCGCATAATGTGTGTGTTGCGACGTGCACGTTATGCCTGGTGAGCGTCCTAGGATCATTATTATGCGGATTTGGCGGAGACGCTCAGTACTGATCCGGATGGCGTTAACCGTTTCACTGATGGAACAATGTAACATCTTGTTTAAAATTTACATGTCCAAAAATGGAGTTTCAAAAATATTCAAATTCGTTCTCTGTACTGAAAAGAAGACTGCGAAGGAAAACATAATAATATCTCATTTTTCAGTCCGAGAACTTCATATGACAAGCAGCGAACAAAAAAACATATATAGTGTATGGCACCTTGTTGCTAGCCGAGTTCTTCGTTGTAGCACTCATTGGGATCACCGCGAGGACCATCCAGCCGAACCAGGAGAGGCAGTGGCCGAGTCTGAAGACGCATCCGGCGTCCAGTTGAAGATGGGGCTGGCGGAGGTCGAGGACAGTGCACGCACAGGTTGTGGGCAGCGAAGCGCGTCAGGCCCTTGCGTGGCCGCCGGCGATTGTTGGCGCGTCCGTAACGGCTGTGGTGGCCTGCGTGGTCGTCGTCGCCGCGCATAATCATCTGCCTCGGTACGGCCACCTCCTTCCGACGCGCCACCGCCTATGATCAGAACCACGACACTTCCTTGTCGAGGACTTGTCCCTCCGCCGCAATAGCTGGTAACGGCGGCGCACCCGAGAGGAGGCCGCGCCCTGTCGTGGGCAGGATCATAGGATGTGGGGAATTTTTTTTTTGCGAAAAAAAGGATGTGGGGAATTAATGTCGCGGAGAGTAGCTGATTACGTTTTCACGGAACACATATTTGGCAGAAGATTCGTCCGACGGAGTGCGTTCCGCCGACTTGTTATTGCTAACTGCACCCACGATGTTGGATTATCAATTCAGGCCGTCAGATCTCGTTAGGTGGTATACCGTTTACACAGGGTAAAGTTGACGGGGTGCTCTTAAGAAAACAAAGGTTTGCTCTTTTATTAGTATATAAGTAGAGATATATGTTGAAACTGGAAATATAGGGATGCGGGGCCACAACCCAGGATGACTCCTTCTAGGGTTTAGTACACATGTGCGATAAGATGGAACTTGATGCATCACACACATAAATACAATAGGTACGACTGGGACGAATCCTTGGACCAAGTTTCCATTGACAACATCCATTAGATTGTTCCTCGCTACGGTGTTGCGACTTGAAGTTCCCACGTCAATGTACAAACACCGACGGAGTTGGGGTATCAACAACACCCCCCCCCCCCCCCCCCCCCCACCGCGTCATCGCATGGCAACACAAGAAGTTTATACGTTTTGTTGATTTATTAGGTAGGATTTCGAGAGAAAGTTATCTTTGTGGGCACCCTGGTTGAGGATTGCCATGTCCGCCCTTTAAGTTTCAATCCTGCCTCGGCCACTCTGTGGAAGGAGGCATTGAGATGTCCCATTCATTCGATGGATAGACCATGACAATGATAGTTTCACACGTCCAAATAATCTCATTTGTTAAACCGTAGCAACGTGCTTAGCCCTTGGTTGGAAAATGAGAAACATAAGGATTTTCGAAGATATGGTTATGAAAAATCCCTATGGTGCCATTAGGGATGAATCTTAAATTCATTTGAATTTTCTATGGCAATGTGCTATTCCGTATGACGGGGGTGGAGTTTTGGCACATGTAAGCATATGTTTTCAGTTTTTGAAAACACATTTTAAACAAATTTTGAAACATTTATTTGGACAAAAAATTTCATGCATACATCTGGACCAGAAGACCACGGCGTCGTTCACTCAAAAGTTAAAACCGATGTTTTTTGTGTCGTATAAAAAAGACAAAATTTGGTGCTAAACAAAGCTTTTCACCAGACTTTTTTTTCGCGTCGTTTTTTCACGAAACTTTTTACGCATGCATAATGCTGACATGTACGTGTAAAGTTTTTATTCTAACTAGCAAAGTGGCCCCCGCAAATGCGAGGGCATAGTGTCTCGCATATGTTTATGAAATAAATCTATAGTTCCATAAATAATGAAAACATGAATTCTAATCCAGAGATATCGCAATAATCATGTTAGGTAAAATATACATATGAGGGAATATTTTGAATCATTCTAATGTGTGAGCAAATTTGTGATTTCACTAATATCATGCATACCGTAGACTAACCTGCAATTATCTTTAACATATTTTGATGGTATCGCCATAAGATACATGCTATTTTTATTATAGTTTACATAAGTTATAATATATCTTCTTATTGAGAAAATTACATTTAAGATCCGATAGTTATATAAATCCAGGAACTAATTTGAAGCTATACTTCGACTTTTACCAATCTTGTATCACTAACTAACTCTTAGAGGCGTGATATATACAGTCTCAATTATCACTACTAACATGCTAAATATTTGTTTAAATTATTTCACATACAGGGTAAATTCCTAAATGATAATAAAAGTGATGCTTCCATCCAATCAAAAGGAAAGTATTGCTTACCCATGGCCAGAGATGTTGAAAGCTACTGATTTTTGAATCTCTCGTCTAATTCCTTCCATGCTTCAAATTTCCTAAGCATACAAAATAGATTAACTCGGTACGTAGATCTATCTGAGTCATGTACTTTAACTTTCTAGCAATAATTTATAATTCCTGCTGGATGCACCAAACTTTACCTCTTTAACTGCAACAGGTCGAGAGAGTAATGTATAATTCGTAGACATATGCTTGGAACTTTAGATCTTTATAAATATGTAACGTGTACAGATGTCTGGTAGATCGATCCGTGCCTGCTTCATCTGGTACTCTCTTCCTCATCTTGAAGCATGCTCTTGGCTGCTACGATCGATCCGTGCCTGCCTCATCTGGTACTCTCTTCTTGACTGATTTTCCCATGACGGCCGGACGAATAGCCTGGCAGATGTGGTACTCCCATCTTGCTGATTTTCTCACGATGGCGGTAGGAGCATTACAATAGCTCCGGTTGCTTTGACGAAAAAAAAATTATAGTTGGAGCGTAAAGAAGTCTCAGCTCACCCAGGTTGCAGCCAGGAAGCCAACAGTGCGTGGCAGTACAACTGTGCGGTGCGGAGGGCCGTGAGAATTTTGGCACCACTGTCCATTGGCAGAGAAGTCTCAGCTCACCCAGGTTGCAGCCAGGAAGCAAGA
The DNA here is from genome assembly GCA_012064385.1 of Puccinellia tenuiflora. Classification (NCBI taxonomy): domain Eukaryota; kingdom Viridiplantae; phylum Streptophyta; class Magnoliopsida; order Poales; family Poaceae; genus Puccinellia; species Puccinellia tenuiflora. The sequence continues at coordinate 96,307 of QRDG01001584.1, forward strand.
TTCGATCCGGAGAAGAAGGTCCAACGACGACGGCGACCATGGAGTTGTGAGGAAAAATAAACGCGGGGAAGGCTAAGGGGTAGAGGAAATTTTGTTTTAGGGCTACAGACATAGGATTCGTGCGATTTAAGTTGTGGCATAGGTGGGTAATTATTTTACCTGGTCTGACGTGATCTCTGGTATTAAATCCTAGCCGGAAGTTTTAGATTTAACAGCCAAAAATAATTGGGATGATGTGGCTCAATGTGGTGTCTCTATTCTAAACCCTGTATTGTGCTTTTAGTATACTAGCTAAATGCCCGTGCGTTGCAACGGGGTCATAAATATTCGAATGATTTCACACTAATCGTGCCGAACATGTAATCTTAAGATTCTCATGTGCACGACAATATCATTGTCAACTTTTTTCTCTCTCTCTCTCTCTCTCTCTCTCTCTCCAACAATACAACAAAATATCAAAAGTAGACAATAGTCCACATAAAGAAAACTCATAAAAATGAACTTTACAAAGATGAACTCCAAAACAAAATTAGCACAACAGTACACCCAGTCAGATCTTTCCGTTCTCAATCTCATTATCTCTCTACTCCCTGTCTCACACGAGCTGCTAGCAAGGCTCAATAGGTCAATATCATGCATGGTTTACTTTGTCGTAGAGATAAACAAGCCGTTGAAGGGTCGTGATCTTGTCCCCCAGTTTCTGGCTCCTTATGCACGGTGACTGTATACATGGTGTTACGATACACGATGGATGCGAGATTTTCTGAAACTAACTGTACTTGGAACTGTTTTGCTTTTGATCACAAATCCACATCACTCTGTAGGCTCTAAAGCAATACCTATGTTTGGAACCTACATTGCTTGACAAAGAAATCATCACAAAGAAACAGAATCAACACATGTTTTTAATTGATGCTTGGATCTAGACCATTTTAAATCGACAAATCTGACTGCCATTAGTTGAGGAATATCAATTATTGAGGAATGGTACAGTTCTTAAACAAATCAACATAAAATAAGTAAACGAAGAAGTGAACTGGAACAAATCAACATACATAAGACAAACAAGGAGGAATCCGACAAATAGTTTCACCACTTCTTGAAACCAATTTGCATGCTTTCAACGAATTAGCATATAAGTCTGAATCTGCTTGAACATATATATACAAGGTTTATAATTTTCTTATAGCTAACTTGCACAAGCACAATAATTTTGTGATGTCAAAGCTTTCCAAGCAATGCCAAATTAAAGCTTATTTCATGAGATATTGATCAAACAGGTGACAGGCATTCCAATTTCTGTGCGGCAAGTTAAATCTCAACGACTGCATAAAGAAAGTTGTAAGTTTTCAACTTACAACTCAGTCAGTGGTTCCCCCATCCTACAGTCAGTCAGTTAGTTAGCCGTAGTGTCAGTTTTATCTACTTTCAAGAAACAAAATTAAGGAAGCCTGTTTCTCGTACTATGATAGAGAGAAATACACATGGAGTAAATTCCGGTAATGATTATTCAGCAATTGATATGTTGAAAAGAAGCAGGGCCGGCTCTGTATATTTTGGTGCCCTAGTGCAAGGTTGAAAAAATGGCCCCTATATTTACTATATATATCTACGCATATTACGTACAATATTAAAAGTTTACATCTAACCTCATATTCTTTTCCCAAGACATCCATAAATAATTGATATAAGCAATGTCATATTAGGATAAAAAGTATAAACAATTTTTCTTTTTAGATGTATAGTAAAAAAACTATGAAGGAATAAAAAAATTTGTGCCCCCCGCTGGCTTGTGCCCTAGGCAGCCGCACCTCCTGGCCTACCCTTAGAGCCGGCCCTAAAAAGAAGAGAGGAGTGACACACAGCCATACCTTGCGAGCAACGGATCGACAGTTGCCAGGAGGACTGAAACTGAATGAGGCGGTGAACAGCAGCAACGCAAACACCACCCTGAATAGCCTCCCCTTGGATCCACACAGATGCAGGGTACCTGAATCTCCTGTATCTTGGCGTGCATGCAAAGCCTTTATATATGAAAATCTCTCACATGTGTACAATCACTAATCACTAACCAGGCCAAGGAGACAGGATACATGATTCAGTCAGTTAGAAAATTACAGTAGCCAAAACACTAATCACTTTCCACATAGAAAAACATTAATTAGAGATGTAAACGAACGGCTTATAGCACGTTGTTGTGCACCTGTCTATTTTTCATAACTATCTTCTCCCCAACTAAGACATGTCCTCAGAAGGTTGGACAAGTTTGATTCAGTTAGTTCATAAATGCAGACTTGGGTGTACAAGTTGAGGGAAAATTATAGATTGCTAACCTGGTATGCAAGATAAAGTAGAAATAAAGTTCAATATTTGCTTTGAGATACATCAACCACTGCATGAAGGAGGTAGAGGAGAAGAAGCATAATTTAAGGGGTGGATGGACCGTAGGGAGCTCACCAGCAGCAGTTCTCAAGCACCATGGTGAGTAGAGAAAAGGCTATGATGCAATCGAACAGGGGGATGGGAGTACACAAGTACGGTCACACTTCACAACTGACTTAACAAACAGTATTTCCTATAACAGCAACCATACTATAGCCAAAACACAACATTCATATAGTACAACGGAAGAAAACACTTTAGAAAGTGATGAATTTAGTCAAATCGAGAATTTAGGATCTATTAAGAATGTTTGGTCCAACGCCATGTCATATACTCGGTGTTTCAAAACTTTAATACACAGCTAAATCTTTACAAATATGAACCCTAGACGTTGCTGAATACATTACATGAGCACAGATATGATCGCCATTCTAATAGCATCAATAGATCCACTATGCTATATGTGCCCAAAACCATCAAACTCATTATCATATTTTCTTATGTATTCTTCTTACAAGCCATATATGATATACTTAAGTCCAACTTATTTGGATGCTAGATAATATTTTTTTAAACAAAGCCCTTCCCTAAAGTCACATGTTAATATTTTTATATGATATATGCATGCCATCTCGCTGCATGCCCAATAGGTACTTTCCTCTCCTCTTTGTCTGTATATTTTGTACTTCTTTGAACTTTCTACAATTCTACTTTACATTTAAAACCTTGCATTTACTTACCATTAACTTATTGGAATGGTTCCCCTCTGTTTAGATGTACAGGGTGGCACAATGCTTACTAATTAGAATCCTTCAACTTTGAAGGCGCCGATTGTGGATTTGCATGACACAAATATGAAATCAGAGCAAATTGTCAGCTTCCTAACAAAAAGAGTAAACTCTCTGCATAATATCTTTCACAAAATTGATTTATGGAATAGTTTACTGGTAGCAAGGTGATTGGTCCCGGAAGAAGGATTACTACTGCTCATCGATCTTGGGAGCTGCACATCGTTTTTATCTTTAAGGAATAGTTTCCTGGTTCATATTTGAAAGTGTCCAGGTGTTGTCTGTTCAAGCATGAGCTGCAACATCAAAGATTAGAAGCAGTGAGGTGAACTCAAGAAAATGTAATTCAACTGATGTTTTTGAGGAACACAAGAACTACAAGGCTAGCCGTACACAAAATCGCTCAGCATTGATCAAACTCAACGGACACACCAGTTCTAACATTTCATTTATATAGAGGAGGTCGTCGCCATGCTGAAACAGGCCGGGTAGGCAATACGGTGGAAGGTGTCCGCTAGGTGAATCAGAAGCTACGGTACCTGAAGGGATCAAGGGATATAGAAATATGTTACCATCGACGTCCGGCACACCTTCTCGATCCTCCCCTCCACGTTCTGCAGCAGCACCCGGTACGTGTTGTGAGTCTCCTCCAGCTGCACGCGTGCATCACCGTGCGGCATGGCTGAGGTACCCCAGGGTGATCCGCGAAGGCTGCAATGATGGCGTGGGTGGGTTTCGACGAGCTCGTGGGCCGAGGTCGTGGAGAGCGGCGAAGACGTAAGCGACGGCGTCTGCGCAGCGAAGATCGAAATCTAAGCTGCCCGAATTGGCGGAGGAAGCACAGATCTCACCTCCTCATGGTGGTCGTCGTCGTCCTCGTGGTTGTCCACGGGGAAGGCGAGCGGGTTGTCCTGGCTGGAGGCACCGTCCCTCCTATGATCTTCTCCGCCGGTAGCGCACGACTCCCTTTTTTGTCGGCGCCGCCCCCAGGTGGGGATACCCGGACGCGTCAGCTACTCGAGGCGGCGGTGGCGGCGTGGAGAGGACGGAGGGAGGGGAGAGTTTGAGAGCAGGGCGCGGGATCACGCGGCGGCGGCGCCGATGCGGCAGGGTGGGGCGCTGGCCGCTGGTGCGTAGGGTACTCGAGTGCGTGGGGGGCGAAATCAAGGCTTTGAGGAAGGGGTGAGCGAAACGGAAACGGTGTGAGTGTGTGACGAAGGATGGAGCGAAACGCAGTGGTTGACGTACGACAGAACGAATAGTTCTTTTTAGTTTTTTTTACGATGACAGGAGCCTACGCTCCTATGTGGCTATGTGCCACTGTGAATTCTCAGAACTCTGTATGAAAAGAAACACCCCTTTGTGTGATTGTGTCTATATAATTCATGCGATTTTCCAAGTTCAGTTGATGCGTTTCAAACCGGACTTTCAAGATGAACTGCTAGTTACTCCCGGCCGCGGAAGTAGATCATCTCACCTCACCAACCCACAGCTGCCCAGATTGGGCGAATAGCTCCTATGCGACGTTTTTTCCGAAGAATTGGACAGGCAGCGACATAGTTGCTCATAATAACTCACATGCGGCATCTTTTCGAGCAGTAATTGCTCCACGGCGACATGGCCCTCAAGTCATATTCCCCACGCTGTAACCCATGTTTTGACCGATACGTGGAGTAATTTTTCTCGAGTGGGACCCATGCGTCAGCGAAACCGGCCTCTGTTCGTGGGGGGATCGTCTCTGCCACGCGCCGGCGTCCCGCGGAGCTCACTCCTCTGTCCCGTCATCTCGGTTTCTCCGGGCTGGGGGAAATTATCCTGGCGACGGCGAGTCGAGCGGCGGCAATGGTGCGGGCGAATCAAGCTGTGGCAAAGAAGCGGGCGATTCGAGCTGCGGCAATGGAGCGGGCGAGTCGAGCTGCGGTGAGGGGGCGGGCGACTGGAGCGCCGGCAATGGAGTCGAGCAAGTTGGCGGCGAGTCCAGCGGCGGAGGGAAGAGCGGCCGCGCGAGTCCAGCGGCGGCACCCGGAGTCGAGCAAGCTGGCGGCAAGCTGGTGCGTGGAGGGAGCGGCCAGGGAGGATGGAGGATGGGGTGGTGCGGGTACACGGTCGCAGAGGCGACCGGCGGCCCGATTTGTGTCTCGTGCAGCGGCGAGGGATTCCATCTATCTCGACGGCAAGCGACCCTACCGGATTTCAGTCCAGCAGGTACTGAAGCAGGCGTGGAAGCGTCACGGCTACTACGGCTGCAAGGGTTTTCCGCTCGGCGGTGATTCGCCGATCCTGGACTTCGATGCCGCGTTGAGCCTACAGGCTTTCAGCCTAGTTGCCGGGATGGCGACGGACAGATTGGTCTGCTCCGAAATCCTCTGCGAGATGAAATCGAGCTAGAAGATTGTGCTGTAGAGCCATGGCGGAGGGAAGATTGTTCTGCAGAGCCATGGCGGAGGGAAGATCGTGCTGCATTATGTAAAACTAGTCTAGTGAATTTTGTTAGGTGCCTGAAACCATTTCAGGCAGTGTTTGCCTAGCGCTGGGAGCGTGTGGTGGTAGTTCTTTTGCGAAATGGCAATGTAAGCAGTACATCGAACACCTTGGAGGCGTGCGGTGGACGTGCCCTGGACGTGCTCTGGACGTGCCGTGGCACGTTCCGGTAGGTGAAACCTAGTTTTTGTGGGTGAAACCTTGTAAACAAAATGTAAATTATTGTGTTACTGGTTTTAGTGTTCTTTGTGGCATTCGCACGCCGTCAGATTGTGGCACGCACACTGTCGAACACCTTTGGGAGCGCGCTCTGGGCACGCCCGATTGTGGCATTCACAAGCCGTCGGATTGAAAACGAGTTGAAAGAGTTGAAACGTTGTCAACTAGGTAGAGGCTTATTTCATAGACAAAATGCTTTAATTTTTTATTTAACTTACCAAAATTTAAATATTGCTAGTATTGCTAGTGTTACCAAAATGTAAACATTTGTAACTATTACCTCCAAATGGTGGTAGATTTGTCGCAAACAGAGGCATAGCCTAGGCATGGATGTTGCAATGATTTTATACTAATTTTTAAATTCAAATTTGAACTACAATTCAAATATAAATGTTATTTGTGCTAGGCTTGGATGTTGCAATGATTTCACACCATATTGAAGCATTTCCTGTTTAATATGTGTCTAGACCTTGTTTATCAGTTGGAGATGTTAGTACATGACAAAATAAGACCATGTGCACTGGATTTGCATTTTTTTTTATGGTTTTTTGAATATTTCATGATTATTTTGAATTCGGTCAAACCTAAATTTGACCAACATTTAAACAAGTTTGAAACACCAAAATGGAAAAGTAAGCCTGGATCCTTCTTAGTCACACCAAAATGAAGGTTTGGTGAGGTTTGGACAATTTCATGTTGCAAATCCAAAACCACCTCTCTTCACACATGAGAGTTCATAGTTTGAGATGTGTGATTTCACACCATATTGAAGCATTTCCTGTTTAATATGTGTCTAGACCTTGTTTATCAGTTGGAGATGTTAGTACATGACAAAATAAGACCATGTGCACTGGATTTGCATTTTTTTGATGTTTTTTGAATATTTCATGATTATTTTGAATTCGGTCAAATCTAAATTTGACCAACATTTAAACAAGTTTGAAACACCAAAATGGAAAAGTAAGCCTGGATCCTTCTTAGTCACACCAAAATGAAGGTTTGGTGAGGTTTTGGACAATTTCATGTTGCAAATCCAAAACCACCTCTCTTCACACATGAGAGTTCATAGTTTGAGATGTGTGATTTCACACCATATTGAAGCATTTCCTGTTTAATATGTGTCTAGACCTTGTTTATCAGTTGGAGATGTTAATACATGACAAAATAAGACCATGTGCACTGGATTTGCTTTTTTTTTGATGGTTTTTGAATATTTCATGATTATTTTGAATTCGGTCAAACCTAAATTTGACCAACATTTAAACAAGTTTGAAACACCAAAATGGAAAAGTAAGCCTGGATCCTTCTTAGTCACACCAAAATGAAGGTTTGGTGAGGTTTTGGACAATTTCATGTTGCAAATCCAAAACCACCTCTCTTCACACATGAGAGTTCATAGTTTGAGATGTGTGATTTCACACCATATTGAAGCATTTCCTGTTTAATATGTGTCTAGACCTTGTTTATCAGTTGAAGATATTAGTACATGACAAAATAAGACCATGTGCACTGGATTTGCATTTTTTTGATGTTTTTTGAATATTTCATGATTATTTTGAATTCGGTCAAACCTAAATTTGACCAACATTTAAACAAGTTTGAAACACCAAAATGGAAAAGTAAGCCTGGATCCTTCTTAGTCACACCAAAATGAAGGTTTGGTGAGGTTTTGGACAATTTCATGTTGCAAATCCAAAACCACCTCTCTTCACACATGAGAGTTCATAGTTTGAGATGTGTGATTTCACACCATATTGAAGCATTTCCTGTTTAATATGTATCTAGACCTTGTTTATCAGTTGGAGATGTTAGTACACGACAAAATAAGACCATGTGCACTGGATTTGCATTTTTTTGATGGTTTTTGAATATTTCATGATTATTTTGAATTCGGTCAAACCTAAATTTGACCAACATTTAAACAAGTTTGAAACACCAAAATGGAAAAGTAAGCCTGGATCCTTCTTAGTCACACCAAAATGAAGGTTTGGTGAGGTTTTGGACAATTTCATGTTGCAAATCCAAAACCACCTCTCTTCACACATGAGAGTTCATAGTTTGAGATGTGTGATTTCACACCATATTGAAGCATTTCCTGTTTAATATGTGTCTAGACCTTGTTTATCAGTTGGAGATGTTAGTACATGACAAAATAAGACCATGTGCACTGGATTTGCATTTTTTTGATGTTTTTTGAATATTTCATGATTATTTTGAATTCGGTCAAACCTAAATTTGACCAACATTTAAACAAGTTTGAAACACCAAAATGGAAAAGTAAGCCTGGATCCTTCTTAGTCACACCAAAATGAAGGTTTGGTGAGGTTTTGGACAATTTCATGTTGCAAATCCAAAACCACCTCTCTTCACACATGAGAGTTCATAGTTTGAGATGTGTGATTTCACACCATATTGAAGCATTTCCTGTTTAATATGTGTCTAGACCTTGTTTATCAGTTGGAGATGTTAGTACATGACAAAATAAGACCATGTGCACTGGATTTGCATTTTTTTGATGGTTTTTGAATATTTCATGATTATTTTGAATTCGGTCAAACCTAAATTTGACCAACATTTAAACAAGTTTGAAACACCAAAATGGAAAAGTAAGCCTGGATCCTTCTTAGTCACACCAAAATGAAGGTTTGGTGAGGTTTTGGACAATTTCATGTTGCAAATCCAAAACCACCTCTCTTCACACATGAGAGTTCATAGTTTGAGATGTGTGATTTCACACCATATTGAAGCATTTCCTGTTTAATATGTGTCTAGACCTTGTTTATCAGTTGGAGATGTTAGTACATGACAAAATAAGACCATGTGCACTGGATTTGCATTTTTTGATGTTTTTTTGAATATTTCATGATTATTTTGAATTCGGTCAAACCTAAATTTGACCAACATTTAAACAAGTTTGAAACACCAAAATGGAAAAGTAAGCCTGGATCCTTCTTAGTCACACCAAAATGAAGGTTTGGTGAGGTTTTGGACAATTTCATGTTGCAAATCCAAAACCACCTCTCTTCACACATGAGAGTTCATAGTTTGAGATGTGTGATTTCACACCATATTGAAGCATTTCCTGTTTAATATGTGTCTAGACCTTGTTTATCAGTTGGAGATGTTAGTACATGACAAAATAAGACCATGTGCACTGGATTTGCATTTTTTTGATGGTTTTTGAATATTTCATGATTATTTTGAATTCGGTCAAACCTAAATTTGACCAACATTTAAACAAGTTTGAAACACCAAAATGGAAAAGTAAGCCTGGATCCTTCTTAGTCACACCAAAATGAAGGTTTGGTGAGGTTTTGGACAATTTCATGTTGCAAATCCAAAACCACCTCTCTTCACACATGAGAGTTCATAGTTTGAGATGTGTGATTTCACACCATATTGAAGCATTTCCTGTTTAATATGTGTCTAGACCTTGTTTATCAGTTGGAGATGTTAGTACATGACAAAATAAGACCATGTGCTTTGGATTTGCATTTTTTTGATGTTTTTTGAATATTTCATGATTATTTTGAATTCCATCAAACCTAAATTTGACCAACATTTAAACAAGTTTGAAACACCAAAATGGAAAAGTAAGCCTGGATCCTTCTTAGTCACACCAAAATGAAGGTTTGGTGAGGTTTTGGACAATTTCATGTTGCAAGTTTTTTTTGTCTGTAGTGTTTTATTAATATCAAACACGGCCCAACCACGGCCTCGCCACGGCCCAACGCCACGGCCGACCGCCTCCCGTCCCCTTCTTATCCACGGAAATGTGTCGTGACCTAGCTATTATCTCAGCCGCTCCCACTGCCGCCGCCGCTCCGATTTGCTCGCCGCCGGCGACGAAATCCACATCCAGCTACAGATCCTGCCCCGCCGAGCGGCAATGTTCAAGTGTCTGGGTTCAAGCGCGGGCCGCGGTGGCCATTCCGGTGGCGGGAACCGCTCCGACGAGGAGCGGAAGGGGCGGAAGCGGCGGCCCCCCACTGACCCCGTTCGTGCTGGCCGGGTTGCTTCCGACGGTGGTCGGAAGCGCGGCGCGCGCAGGTTCACCAACAGGGGCGGCAGCCGCTACGAGCATGTAAGCTCCTCCGGCGCGGGGAGCTCCTCCATCGCACGGGCACCGCTGCCGCCGCCCAAGAGGGAGGAGGAGGAGGAGGAGCACGCGCCCCCACGCGCCGGGCTCCTGCCCGGGGACTTCGCCGACGACGAGCACCTCGACTGGATCACCGCCGAGGTGATAGAGCGCAGCAAGCAGCAGTGGCAGGAGGAGGAGGCGGACCGTCAGATGAAGATGGAGCTCGAGCAACGCCGCGTCCAGGCCGCGATCCACGAATCCCTCCACCCCGTCATCGAGCTCAGCTCCGACTCGGACTTCGACTTCGACTTCGACTCCGACTGAGCGGCGCGGGCCGCCGCCTCGTCGCCACCGCACACCCCGGGGCTCCGGTGTGAGCCCAATTTTGGGTCGTAGCTAGGGGTAGGAGCAGCGGTATCCCATTTTTAGTTTATCTTTGTGTGGCTTTTGATCCGATGAGCATACGAACTTAACTAATCTGTGTGTAATGTAATTCAGTTTAAAATTTTAGTTTATCTACTATATGCGTCTGCTTGTTTATTTTATCTGCATTTATTTATGTTTTGCCTCGCCGGCGTTACGGCGCTGCGTCGCCGTCGCCGGAGAAGAAGAAGAAGCAGAAGTAGAGAATGCGTGCGCAGGGGAAGAGTCGCCGGAGAAGAAGAAGAAGCAGAAGCAGAGAATGCCTGCGCAGGAAAGAGATGTAACGGTCATCGCTGCTGACCTGGACAATTGTGGGTCCCACCCGGCTCCCCTTAATCCTAACTGACTGCGATTAAGAGCAATGTCGCAGCAGAGCTATTTGTGCTCAAAGAGATGTCGCGTCTAAGCTATTCCAACCAACGACGTCGTTATGCATCCATTTGGTGGGAAAGACGTCGCATAGGAGCTATTGGCCCGCCCAGATTTGATTGAATTCTGCAAATTGCTGACGGAGGAAACGAAGCTGTGCCCATTCCCATTCCAGGTCCCATTCCCAAATCCAAACCTCGGAGCTTGCCGCGGCAGATAACCGCAGCGACCAACTCCACCACCACCGCCTGCAGCGGAGATGGCCACCCCCTCGTACCGGCTCGCGGCGGCGGTCACGGCCCCCGCGAGCGCCGAGTTCCTCGTCGTCCGGCAGCTCCCCCCGCCGTCCCCGCCGGATGCGGAGGAGTACCGGCGCTACGCCGACAGCGACCTCTACGACCTCCCGTCGGCGCCCCTGCGGCGCCTCGCGCCGGAGGAGGAGCCGGCCCGCTCGGGCGTGGCCGTCGCCGGCGCGGAGGACGGCCGTCTCGATCTCTCGCGGCTCGACGTCGCCGCCGCCCTCGACCAGGTGACCGTCGTCACTCGTTAGTCCAGTGTAATTCGGTTGCTCTGCTGCTGTTCCAGTGTGTAGCGCGGCTAACTTCGCAAATTAACACTAGCAACTGCCCTCAGATGGATCTCGAAGGAGCTCGCCAAGTCCAGTGATATTTCTATGCGTGTGTGTGTGTGTGGAAGCTACGGATTACTAGTTACAAGCATGGTTTACTTGTGTCTTAGAACCATAATTTGCCAAACTGAAACTGATCTGAGACATGGCTTCACACTCACCAGATTCTGAACCAACTGGGCCTGACGTCTGCGATGTGCGGGGAGTGGAGGCTCCTCACCTACGTCGAGGAACCGGAGTTCGGCCCGGACGCGGGCATCAACACGGTGCTCGTCGTCGGGTCTCTGGAGTCCAAACCGGGGATGTTGCAAGGTCGGTGCTTTACTTCCTTACTAGTTTCTCTGTCTAGGAATTTGCTTAGTTGAGTTGTGCATTGTAGACTCCTGTAAATGGATGTCCAAGGAGGACGCTTGGGAACTGTTTTCTGGAGCGAAACCCGATGGTATTCGAATCGGGCCATATGTGTACATTGGGTTTCCGAAGTCGGAGCTGTCCTCAAATTGGACCGCTGCCTCTGCATTGGCCTCCCAGGTCTGTATAAGTACAATGTTGCCTGAATCAAATTTTCAGTCTCTAGTCAACTGTCGTAAATGTGCCTTTCCCCCCCCTGAAAAGCATTGTTTGATTGTTAGGAATACCCTCCCGGATTGACGCTTGTACCAATGAAGAGCAGGACCTTATCGCCTTTCCGTACGACTAATCTTGTGGTGGTGCAAGCAAACGGCGACGCAAGTGGATCAAAACGTTCTGACTTCTTTGCTTGTGGTGATGCTCTATTGATAGATCCTGGATGCTGCACTCAGGTTTATACAGAGGTAAGATTATATTCTTGAACTCCACATACAATGACACAGGGTGTATTTCTTAGTTCACTATCTTTTAAATGCAGTTTCCGCATTGGACTAGTTTTTTAAGTATGTGCGCTGTTGTAGATTTAATAGAAGCGCCTTCTCTCTTATCTTATTCATTTGTTTCGGTTCCTCATGGGAGCTGCAGCACTGAAACCATCTTCTTCATGCACCTTATTTCTAGAGGGCCTCAAAATTACCCTTATGCTATATGACAGAAATAACTTGTTCCTGATTTTTTATTTATATTAGAGTAGAATCTGCAAGGAGTACGAAATAATGACACATGGGCCAAAAAGAATTTGAAAGTCTTCATGCAAAAATTCTTACCTTTTCAAAGTTGGCCTATATCTAGTGCAAAAGCATAATTTGGTGCACATCCGCATAACTTTTGGTTTGTGAAAGAATCAACTCGAAGTTTTCTGAAAATACCAGATATGATTTATGCTGGTTGCATCACCCTTGAGAACATGAACTTTAAACTCAAAATATGTAAGAAGATTTGTAAAGTCTCCCATGAACAATGTGAGTCAGAATTTTCTCGTTGTTACTCTCAGTGTGGACAAATTTTTATTTCAAATTTTGTACATAAGTAGAGGAACTTCAGAAGTGTGCCTAGCTTTTTTTTTTGTCGCACATCAAATTGTGCTTTTACAATAGGATTTGCTTAATCTTTTCAGATGATGTTGTATGCACAGCTATGCGTAGTGGCCTACGCCAGAAATTGTTTATGTTAATGTCTAGTTTAAACAGAGGCTATCCATTCAATTTGAACAAATGAAAACATCCTGTCATGTTCAGCTTGCAGATCTTGTCAATTCCCTTCCAAAGAAGTTAGTAGTCCTTGTTACACATCATCATAATGATCATATTGATGGTATGGTTACAAATGCTTTCTGTAGTACTTCTTAGTTATTATATATGAAAATAAAGACCCTATCTAGGAAAAATCCCAAAAGTAAAGAGGCTTGAAACATGTACTACCATGTTCATAAATACTGGCTGTGTTGGTTCAATAATGCAGGTCTTTCGGTTGTTCAGAGATGCAATCCTGATGCTGTTCTTTTGACGCACAAAAACACCATGAAGCGAATAGGGAAAGGTAACCACCTACATCTCTTTCTACTAAAAGTTTGAAGTTATCGTCAACTTAGCCAAAACGTATCCATCTCCCCTTCTTTGGAGTATCAAAAGAAGTCAGGAATATGGTGCTTGGATAATTCAACTGGTATTGAGCAAGTGAAAACGTACTCGTCGACCTTGTTTTGATCATCTGAAAAATAAAGAGACTCCTTCTACAGTCCATATGTCTGTAATTTAGATGCACATCCTTCAAAAATAATGATGCAAGCAGACTATTCACTACGTGATGTATAGTTGTACCTTTCTATATGGTCCATGGTCCTCATAGTAATTTCCACTCTGTCCTGGTATATTTGGTATTTATAAGGTGATATATTGTTGGATCATCATTTACTGTTGAATGTCAAACAATTTATAGTTTATTTTAGTTCTGATTTGCTTCTGAATGATGGTAGTAGATAATAGTTCAGCTAGATCATTAAGTTAGACCATTCATTACAGGCTTCAACTGCTATGTACCATGTCTGTTTGCGATTTGGCTGATACTTCGTACTCATTAAATTATCTATATTGGCCATACACACTTATATTTTATCTGCAACGTGCATGGTATATAGGTAATTGGTCAAGTGGATATACTGCAGTGACCGGCGGTGAAAACATATGCATAGGTGACGAAGAACTACAAGTTATTTTTGCTCCTGTAAGCCAATGTTTTATTTGGAGAATTATTCTTCCGTTTCAGCATATGCCAATGTTTTTACCTTACATGATAATTCATTTGATTTTTCCAAATATATAAACTTTATTTATGTACCTAGCTCTATAAAGGCTAACGCATCAACATGACCCTAGACAGAAGTAATAGTAGCAATTTACAGTCCAATATGCATTATGGGGTATAAACATTTTATTTCTTACAGTTCAAATATTGATGCACCATAGTTCGTACAGAATGACTACACTAACCACTGATTTTCCCAATGTTTATTGTTGTGTTGTTGTATTGTTTTAACAGAAGATGGTGTCATGACGTTTGACACTTAACTAGAGTTACCAGTAAAAAGAATATCAGGTTTTTTTTTGTAGAATGTAGCCTTCCTGACGTTGTTCAGAGGCAAAATTGAATCAACACTACACATGATCTTATATAACAGTTATTCTCTACCATCACCTAGAAGGCTAGAACTTACTGCCCAGGAAAAAAAATGTTCTATGGGAAGTCATAATAACGGAAGCATGTGATTGGTCCTTTACGAGTTTGGAGTTCATCCATTTCTGATGTTATCTAATCTCAATCATACATTCTGCTATTTATCTGAAATCTACACCCTGTTCTGTACTGAACTTTTATCTTGCAATTATGAGTGAATCTTCTTGGAGACTGCTGTATTTTGCTTGTATGGAATTCAATTGTCCACAAAATCAAGTGCATCTGTGAATCAAGTTTATTTAGTTAGAGCAGAACATATGCAGGATTAATTGATTGAAACTTTCTCAATGTTTTTAATCCTAGGGTCATACAGATGGTCATATGGGGGTTCTCCATGTCAATACCAATGCGCTAATTGTTGGAGATCATTGTGTAGGGTAAGCATCATTCTTGAAAATATTATTGGTAGAGCTTGCAGATACTCTGTGATCGTCCTGGACCAGTATATGGTTAGCCTCTTACATGTAATTACCGACTTGAAGTGCCACAAGCAGACAAGTACACAAACAGAACGACCAGCTTTTCGACATTTAATGCTGTGGATTGTCTTCTTAAATATTTTTGGCTGTGGTAGGAGTGGAACAACGACTAGGTCCTGAGGTATCAAGATAAATGGTTGGCAATACTGAAATCAGTTGTCCATCATCTCCAAAATGGAAACCTCTGAATCATCTGCAAATCTATCTCTGCTAGATTTTCCAATTTATTTGCTAAGAACTTAGAAACTACTAGTATAAGGTTATCCTAGGTAGGCTATGGCTACATAGGCTTGTGTTAAGGCAGCTATTAGAGACTCATCATTCTTTATTTTTTTGTTACTAAAACATACTACATTAAAGTACTGACTAATTTTCCTCGAAATCAATAAGGAAAATGGTCACACACTAAACATGCAAGTGATGCTAAAATAAGCACTGAAAAGCAAACATGCATATTTTTTGTCTTTTGCAGACATGGAAGTGCAACATTGGACAGTAGAGCTGGCGGCAACATGAAGGTAATTGTGTATATATATTTTTTGTTTTGACGATCATTGTTGTAATACATCACAAAAATCTTCAAATCATGGGAAAATTCTCCTTTTTTCTCATCTTTTACGTCGTTTCTGTGCTTTACCTTTTCTGGTGCTCTTGCCTCTAGAGCCGTGTTGTCTAAATCAGAGTAGATTAACAGAAGGTTGTTCTGAAATATGCAGGACTACTTCCAAACCACGTATAAATTCTTGGATATGTCCCCACACGTGTTAGTTCCAATGCATGGAAGAATCAACCTATGGCCCAAGCATATGCTTTGTGGATACCTCAGGTATGAAACCAATCACTACTGTAAACTTTGCCTACACTAAAATTATATGGTTGGGCATGTTAAGAAGGAAACCGGCTGCATTTGAATTGATTAGACAAATCCAAATGTTTATACATTTGGATTTGTCTAATCAATTCAAATGCAGCCTGTTTCCTTCTTCCTCTTTATTTTTTTGTTCAATAGAAGTGGCTCATTGTCTTTTTTTTGTTGGCTGCATAAACATTTGGATTCGTCTAATCAATTCAAATACAGCCTGTTTCCTTCTTCCTCTTTATTTTTTTTGTTCTATAGAAGTGGCTCATTGTCTTTTTTTTTGTTTTTTGTTTGGGAGAATTGGATCCATACCATTAAAAGATCCAATCTTTAGAAAAATACCACCAAAAGTTTCCCAGTTAGAAAAATACCATCCAAAGCCTGCTCCGTTATTGCCTTCTACCACAACCGTGAACTCGTCGTTAATTCTGAACGAATCGATCGAGTGCGGCAAATGCCCGTCCCCATGTCCGGCCCATCCGTGGCTGCTGCCCGGCCAATCCCCGTCCCCTCCGCCGCCGCTGCCCGTCCACACGGCGGAAGGAGGACCAGGATCCTCCTGCTGGCGGAGTAGGACCTAGCGGTCGCCAAGTCTGCGTTGGGCAGCTCCACGGGCCCGGACGCCAAGCTGCGCGTGGGAGGCGTACGGCGGCGTGGAGATGTGCTGCGACCGCCTGCTGCTGGTCGACCTCCTGCTGGACAAGTGCGGCTACCATGCATCTTCTCCACCGAGTACCCATGTCCGCCATGACCGGAAGCTGCTGGAGCTCGACGTGCCGTCTCCGTGGTCGTCCCCAGGGTCGACTATGATTGGGAATGGAACAGAGGCTTCATCCGCGTCAAGTTAGCCGAAGGAATTGGGGCGAGAACACCTGCAGCCAACGCCTGCCTCGACATCCTCTTCGGCTGCCGGCGAGGATCTTCAAATTCCGGCGCCATGGATCTTCTCCGAGCACGGGCGACTCCACCAAGCACTTCTGTGTGAGCAGTCGCGTCTCTTACCTCTTTTTTACCTCAGTTCCGCGCTCGTCTCCGTGGTCACCATCGTCTGTTTCCTTCCGCTCTGTTCGATTTGTTCAGAATTAACGACGAGTTCACGGTTGTGGTAGAAGGCAATAACGGAGCAGGCTTTGGATGGTATTTTTTTAACTGGGAAACCTTCGGTGGTATTTTTCTAAAGATTGGATCTTTTAATGGTATTGATCCAATTCTCCCTTTTTGTTTTGTTTTGATGCCAACATACAACTATCTATATTTCTCTTGATACATTACATTATTCTGCTGTAACGTGTGTTTACTGCTTTTTCAGGAATCGAAGGGCTAGAGAAGCCTCTATTCTGCAATCCATAGAGAATGGGGCTCGAACTCTGTTTGACATAGTTTCAAGGACTTATGCCGATGTAGACAGGAAATTATGGATTCCTGCTTCCTTTAATGTCCGCCTTCATGTTGAACATTTGAACTCTCAACATAAACTTCCTAAGGTATAAGTGAGATTTACGCAACTTCTGCATGTTCCATTATTGATCCAGAGTAATAGGCCTGTAACCACTAATATTATTAAAGAATAACACTAACGTGAATGGTATCAATTTACAATGGCATATTAAATTTCTGAATAATGTTCTCTTTGATCTTGTAAAAGCTCACATAAGCTATATTAGTGGATCCCCCTAGAGGAAGTGCGATGGGATAAACATTTAGCTTGATTTGGACTGGGGAGCTAACTAAAAATCTTGGACACAGGATAAACAATTTTTGTTAGCAACAATTAAGAAGCCATAGACTTATTTTCACAATAATCTGTGAATCCATTTATCGTATTTTTCTGATTTTAAATGTATGCTTTTGTTAGAGCAAATTACTCAGTAAATTCTTACGTTGATTTAGTTTAATTTTCTTGGGATCATCATGCAGGATTTCTCCTTAGAAATGTTCGATCGAAGTTGCGGTGAATTTGTTTCTAGCCTGCAGTGACCGTGATTGTGAGAAGACAAATCAAATGCTCCCTTCTGAGTTTGTATTCCATCTAGGCTGCCTTTTGAAATTCTTTAACATTTTTAAACGAAATTAAACAACATGTTAGCTATCTTATTGAAGGGGCGTCTTATTTAATGAACCAAACCTCGTTAGCTATCAAATGTGTACAATGTAAGTTGAATGTTATAAGAAATGATGTACGTGCGCATTTACAGTGACTCGTGTATTTGTAAGAAGGCAACACCTTTTTAGTACTCGCAGCAATGCAAGATTAACAGCCTGATTAAATATATGCAGGAATTTTCGACGGAAAAGTTTGGATCAAGCTGTGGAATACAATTCATATTCCGGTGGGCTGTGGCATATGCTCAAGCCAGGAGTTCGCCGGCCCTCATCGCGGCAGGTGCCATTGCCGGGGGTTTGGTGATTGCTTATGCTCTCAAAAGAAGCCCCTAGGATTCTTGAGACGGTAATCCCCTTCGGTGGACACATCTGTCCTAAGATTCTGTTATTCGCACACCCGAGTAAAATTGTTGTTCTCCTGTAATTATCGAAGTTGCATTGGTCTCATGTTCTACGTTGAGTTCTTCCGAAGCTATACTACTTTTGACCAAGATGCCACTTGCACGTGGCCGAATACAGAAACTTTTGCTGAACTGACGCATTCTAAAACCTGTTCTGGCCACACGAAATCCAGTATAATTTGTTGTCACCTTTTCTAATGCACATACTATCTTTCGTAAGAGCAAGCAATGTTAATTTGCACATGGCGTAGCTGTGGTTGATCTCATGCTCCAAATATAACCAACAGCCGCATCTCTCCTCTAAGCGTCATACTCTATAGGCTTTAGAGCAACTCCAGCCGTTGGCCCCCCCAGGGTATCCGGCGAAGGCTTTTTAGCCCGTTCGCCGGCGCCCCCCAGGCCTTGGGGAGGCCTCGGTTCCCACCCGCCCCCCCAGCTTTCAGTCCCAAGGCACTTTTTTTTTTGAATCGGCGTGTTCCCGCTACATATCGGCGATCATCGATAGTCCGGTTAAGCTCAAAAGAAAACATAATTCGGTAAAAAAGAGGCCAAATCGACGACGTCGACCTCAAATCGCCGGCTTGTCGTCCTCCACTTGCACCACGACGGAGAAGTCGGTCGATGGCGCAGCGATCTGCGGCGACGATGCCGGCTCGTCGTCCTCCACTTGCACCACGTAGGATGGAGCGGTCGATGATGCAGCGATCGGCGGCGACGATGCAGGGGTAGTACTGGTGCTCGGCGTCGTTTTCGTGGTGGAGCCTTCCGTTGTCGGAGTCGGGGTCATCGTCGGGAGTGGAGTCGGGGTCGGGGTCGGGGTCGGGATCGGCGCGGGTATCTCGTTCAGGATGAGGTCGCGCTGGCTCATGTACCACGCCTTGACCTTGGCGTCCATGATCGTCGCCGGGTCGGCGCTCATTAGGAACGCCAGATCGGTGTTCCTCTTTTTGGCCGCGACGTTGGTTTTCAGGAGGTCGATCTTCACGTCTTGTTTCTCCATCATCTGCAACCACCTCGCGTCGAACTTCTCGTCCCTCTTGACGGCGTGGGTCTTGGCGTCGGCAATACACTTCTCGATCGACGTGTGCAGCCTTTCTGTCGCCGGTGCGCTCGCCCTCGCCGCCTTCGCCTTCTTGTTCCCTTCTGGACGTCCATCCGAGGCTCCCGACCCCGGTTCGTCGGGGTTGAAAGGTTCTTTCCCCTTGCCGAGGTTCAGACGAACCTCGGCCCACTTCTCGCACTTCTCGATCCTGGAGAAGACATGGAGGAATTTGAACTCGGCGCCTTTGCTGTCCTGCCGGTACATCTCGAACATCCGGACCATCTGCCGGCGCGCAACAAAAGGAAAATGTCAGCCGAAGAAGAAACAAACAGACTATGGGCGACCGAGTCGGGGTTTTTACCTGTCGCTCGACGTCGGCGCCGCTCTCCGGGCGAGCCATGACCTCCTCGACGATTCCGTGCCATTTGCTGCAGGCCGCCTGGACGACCGCCCAGTGGTTCGCCATCGCTTTCTCGCCGCGCGCCATGTAAAATCCTTTGAACTCGGGGTCGCAAAGGTTGCGCTCGTCGAACGATCTCTTCACCCTCGCCCAATAGTTCTCCGAGTTCTGATTTGCGCCCGTGATTGGGTCAATGCTCACCGTCTTCCACGCTTCGGCGAGACACTCGTCTTCCTTGGCGGACCATTTGATGCGAGGCTCGGCTTTGTCGGCCGCCTTCTTCTTCTTCTTCTTCTTCTTGCGCTCGTCGGGTTGTTCCTCATCCTCCGCGGCGACGGGTTGTTCTTCATCCTCCTCGTACTCGCCGTATTCTTCCTCCTCCCCGGCGAACTCATCCCCGGCAAAGTCTTCCCCGGCAAAGTCGGCCTCTTCTTCTCCCGGGGGGAATGACGCCGCCGCCGCCGCCGAGCCAGACGCGATGATGTCGTCCATGCATGCGTCCTGTGACTCCTGCGATTCGGGTATTTGGCCGAGCACGCTGCGGGTACTATCGAACTCGACCGGATGGTGGAACAGAGGACCATGGTATGGCATGGCCGGCGAGCCCCCGGTGCCGGCGCTGAGTGCGGAAGGGCCGCGGAACGCTATGTTGGGGTTGAATCCGCCGTGCGGGTCGCCGTCTCCGTACTCCAGCGTGTCCCCCCTCCAGTGGGGTGTTGCTGGCGACGCCGGCGAGAAGGCGGTGGGCGACGGCGACGGCGAGAAGACCGACGGTGACGGTGACGCCACGCTTGCTTGGCTTCCTCCTTGGCTTCCTTGGGTTCCCCAAGCGCCGGGCGGCAAATAGAGGCCGTGCGGCGCATACAGTGGGGACGGCGCAGGAAAGCACGGTTTCCCGGCCGCCGCCGCCGCCGCTCGTCGTGTCTCCTTGGCCTCCTCCGCCTCCTTGGCCTTCTTCCTCCCGTCCCTTGCCTTGCGGTCGGCGGTGACCGTCTTCCTTCGGTCGACTTCGTTCGCCCACTCGGTGTTGCTCAAGCCGTCCGGCCGCCCCCTCCCCCTCCCCCTACCCCTCCCGCCCCCCGCCATCTTCGCCGGTGGTTCTTCGCCGGCGGCTCGTGGGTTGTTGAATTTCTTGGGCGCCATATGGGAGGCGATTGCCGCGGGAAACGGCGGGAGCTACGGTATATGGAGAAGGAAAATGGAGGGAAAGCGAAACAATAATGGCGGGAATCGTGTTGTCTCGCCGACAGGGCTGGCCCGCGCGGCGTTTCCCTTGCGCCGGCGCCCCCAGGCCGAACCCAGCGCGCTGGGTTCGGCCTGGGTACGCCGGATAACTTTTGGGCCAAATCCGGCGAAAAACGAGACCCTGGGGGCGCGACTGGGAGAAAAATCGTCCGCCGGCGTCCAAAAAACGGTCCTGGGGGGGCTCTCGGGGGGACGGCTGGAGTTGCTCTTAGCAGCATGGCCAGCAGCACAGCCAAGCCCACACAGGTCTTCCTTTCAGGGAGCAGCATCCTCAATCTGTTTCCCGTGCTGCTCCTCGTCTCCTTCGGTTTTGTCCTGGGCAAGATCGGCAACGCTAGCTTCTCCCCACAATCCTACCTCCCTCCTCTCAGCGCCGCCGTGTCGTCATCAACCGTGCCGGAAACGGCATGCCCCACGCCTCCCATGATGCCGCCGCTGCTGCGGGAGCGCATGGAGTTCAAGGACTTCCTGACGCCGAGGGGTGGCGGTCTTGTGCACAACATGACCGACGAGGAGCTCCTGTGGAGGGCGTCCATGGAGCCGAGGCGGGGCGACGCCCACGTGCCGATTGTGCCCAAGGTCGCCTTCCTCTTCCTGACGCGGGGCGGCATGCCGCTGTGGCCATTGTGGGAGACATTCTTCAACGGTCATGACGAGGAGCTCTACTCCATCTACGTGCACGCCAGTCCCGGCTACACCGACTTGGTGCCTAGGGAGTCCGTCTTCTATGGTCGCCTGATACCGAGCCAGGGAACGAGATGGGGCGACATGAACCTGGTGGACGCGGAGCGGCGACTCCTGGCGACGGCCCTGCTAGACCTCGCCAACGCCCGGTTCGCGCTCTTCTCCGAGTCATGCATCCCACTACTGGGCTTCCCGGCCGTGTACGCCCACCATCTCGGGCGCCAGGTTCCACGTCGAGAGCTTCCACAACGTCACGCGGCATGGCCCCTTCTTCGCCGACCGAAACATCAACCTCTCGCAGTGGCGCAAGGGGTCCCAATGGTTCGAGATGGACCGGCGGACCGCCGTGGAGGTGGTCGCCGAGGAGCGATGGTACGCCGTGTTCCGAGGCGACCACGGCGTGCTGAACATGGAGGAGCACTACCTGCCGACGCTGGTGACCCTGTTGGCGGGCTGGGGCGCACGGTGCGAGAACAGGACGCTCACGTACGTGGACTGGAGCACCCGAGGTGCGCACCCCAGGAGCTTCGCTGGGAAGGACGTCACGACGGAGCTGCTCGAGGGGATGGCAAGTGTGGGTACAAGTACCACGGCGATGACAATGATAGTGACAGCGGCAAGGTGGTGGAGTTTTGCCACTTGTTCGCGCGCAAGTTTTCAAAGGACGCGCTTCCAAATCTGCTCCAGCTGACGACCGAGCTTTGGATGATCTGATCCAGATGCATATATGTGTTGTACAACATTTTTCTATGTTGCACGAGTTGCCTCACCGAAAAACCTTAATTATCACTTTCTCAATATCCTCAAGTGTACGATTATGTTAAAATCGTCCGCGTACACTGATATAATACAGAAACCATCATGGGATCTCCGTATAGAAACACAATATTACATTAATAGCATCGACATACATTAAGATAATACATAAACCGTCATGGGATCTCCGTATAAAAACACATTACGCGATATTGCTAGCTAGTCCCCGCTTAAACTTGCTGCGTGGCCGGACCGTGTGTGTGTGTGTGTGTGTGTGTGGGGGGGGGGGGGGGGGGGGGAGGGAGACTGGCCCCCGCTTGTCCCCCTAGATCCGCCTTTGCTCCCATCTCGCCGTTGGACGGCTTGGTAAGGGCACCGAATTTAGATGATGTGCGCTGGTGTGTGAGGTCAGGACATATGGATCTGATCGGTCCACCCACTTCATCAAGTTTGTAGGTGTAGTCACTGTTGCGTCGGATAGATGGCTTCCGATTGTTCAATATATTTCTTCGTAAGTTTTTGTTATCAATAAAAAAAGTTATGTACATCATTTTGATGCAGAGGTCGGGGTTTCAAACTCCATTTAAAAAAAAATTGTTTTACCTTTCTGGACTGGTAGTGCAAGTTCATTTTGAACCTCTCTGTAGCTGCAGAGTGCAGAATATGTTTGGTTTCGTTTGAAATGGAATGGGAACCGGGGAGAGACCCATGTCAATCTACCAAACCTTGGTCATCAAGTGTATTACTACCCAGAAGTCTCGTTACAAAAGTTTGTACCAAGGCAAGACCTTGCACTACTTTCCCAGCAACGCAATATCAACGGTGTGATTCGATATATACAGGACTTTTCAGTGGAAATTTCCGAGCTGAGCTGTGGAGTACATTTCATATTCCGGTCGATGAGCAAGCCAGGACCTCACCGGGCACCCTTGCGGCAAGAGCCCTTGCCGGTGAACAGGGCAACCAGCCCTAGCTGGCTAGGATTCTCCGAGACGGTGATCTCCATCCGCGTACACGTATCTGTCCTAAGATCGTACGTGGTGTTCGCAGACCGATGGAGTCATATAATTGTGAACTTTGCTCCATCTCTACACAAGGGAAGAAGTTCATGTTGTACGTTGTGTTCTTCCTAAGTTAATTGGTACAACTTTTGGCCAAGATACCACATATGCATGTGGGTCGAATTAATGAAGGAGCTTTTCGCTGAACTGACGCTAAGCAAAGTTAATTTGCATGCTTTTGTCCGGTTGCAGGTACGTGTCTGCGTACGTAGCTGTGATCTCATCTTCCAATTAATTATAAACGTAGCTGTGATCTCATCTTCAAATTATAGCCAACAGCTACAGCGGTGTATATATCTATCCAAAGTACTGAGCATGCATGCTAGCTAGAGGCTTGAGCATGGCCAGCAGCAAAGTCCCTTCTGGGAGCGTCCTCCCCAATGTTTTCACGGGGCTGCTCCTCGTCTCCTTGGGTTTTGTCCTTGGCATGATCTGCAACGCCAACTCCCAGCAGGGACTCTACCTCCCTCCTTTCCTGCAAGCACCGCCATCTTTCGCACTGTCGTCGTCGTCGTCGTCGTCAACGCCACCGCCAACCACGCCACCCCCATCCCCGTCGCCATCACTGGAAACAGAGTGCACCACCGGGCCACCACTACCCTCTCCTGCAGCGTCACCGTCTCCGCCGGCACTTAGGGTGTTCGCGGACTTCCTGGCGCCGAGCGGCGGCGGTCTCATGCACAACATGACGGACCAGGAGCTCCTGTGGAGATCGTCCATGGAGCCGAGGCGGGTGGATGCCCGCATGCCGGACAACATTGTGCCCAAGGTCGCCTTCCTGTTCCTGGTGAAGGCGGACCTGCCGCTGCGGCCACTGTGGGAGAAGTTCTTTGCCGGACACCAAGGGCTCTACTCCATCTACGTGCACGCACGCCCCGACTACGCCGGCTCGCCGCCTACCGACTCCGTCTTCTACGGCCGCATGATTCCTAGCCAGGTATCATAGTATAAAATGTTTTAACTATTTGTATGCTTACTACATTCGGATTTATGTAGACGTCTAGCGAGATTCATTTTTTTCCTTTTTACTCCGCATATAAATATCTAAAACATTTTATATTATGATACAAAGGAAGTGAGTATGATCAGTCGGCTAGCCATTGTTAACAACCATGCATGTCGTCTCTCGTTGATCAATGATCATATGCAGAACACGACCTGGGGCAAAATGGACCTGGTGGACGCGGAGCGGCGCCTCCTGGGGAACGCGCTACTGGACCTCGCCAACGCGCGGTTCGTGCTGCTCTCCGAGTCGTGCGTCCCACTGCTGGGCTTCCCGGACGTGTACGCCCACATCACCGGCTCCAGAGCCAGCTTCGTGGAGAGCTACGACCGGCCCGTTGGCCGCCTGCGGCACGTGCGCTTCTTCACCAACCACGGCGTCAGCCTCGAGCAGTGGCGCAAGGGGTCCCAGTGGTTCGAGATGCGCCGAGATCTCGCCGTCGAGTTCGTCGCCGAGGCGATGTACATCAACCTGTTCAAGGGAGGCCACGGGAAGAACAACATGGAGGAGCACTACCTCCCGACGCTGGTGACGCTGCTCGGCTGGGGCGCGCGCTCCGCAAACAGGACGCTCACGAACGCGGACTGGAGCCATGGCGGCGGGGGGCACCCGTTGACGTACTGGACGAGGGATGTCACCGCGGAGCTGATCGAGAGGGTGAGGAAGGGGGAGGGAAACTGTGGGTACAACGGTGGCGTGGCCGAGTTCTGCTACCTATTTGCTCGCAAGTTCTCGCCGAACACGTTAGGCACGTTGCTCGAGTTGGCACCGAAGGTCATGGGGTTTGGATAAGATCCGGGATGAAAACCATTGGTGTTATCACATTGTACCTTTGTTGGAGGCATTATTCGGAGCTTGCTTGGACTTGCTCTCCGAGTAAGAAAGAACCCACGACGACTGACCTTCAATGGTCGGATCCCGATGGTGGTGGTTGACGTTGAAGGTTGATGTTGCTTCTGGTGACCGCTGCAACATGACCTATATGTTCACGTGTCACATCTAATTTTTTTAAATAATTTATTGTGTGCATCATCGGTGAATCGGCTAGGTCTCGGTGTTGTGTTGCTAAAGAGAGATTTGATGTTCTTGATATCAAGTTGATATTTAATTATAATGCTCACATGAGATCCTTGTTTGTTCCTTGTCGTGGAGAGCAGGCAGAATCAAGCCGTGCAATAAATAATACTCCCTACGTTCCACAATATAAGATGTTTTAAATGTTTCACATGTTGTCTAGATTCGGACTAAAAGAATAGAAAGTGGATGAACACATACACTAAAACATGTCTAGATACATGTAGTACAAATACGAATGTGAAAAAGATCTAAAACATCTTATATTATGGAACGGAGGGAGTAGTTTTTAGTGTACATTACAACTTTTATTTAAATAACCACATTTAATATTTACCATTTCAATGTCGCATGCCTGCTCATGGTCGTGCATGCATAAAAGAATTAAGAATATTAAAATTACACGTAAGTGACAAGAAATGATGATTTCAACGCATTTAAATTTGATGCTCGAGAAAGAGAATCTTTAGGCTCAAACAGTCCGTTGCAAATCACGGTCTATTTTCAGCATTTACTTTGTATCGACGATACAAAACTAGATCAAACCTCGATATGTTTCGATAAACATTTTCATAGGCTATTTTTACCACCTAGCAATGTGCACACCATACTTTGTAAAAAATTACTATCACGTATCTGGTAAATACACTACCGACATCATACTAAATATTACTAGACATTCTTGTAACCACTATCATCGCGGCGGTAACTGTTTAGACTAGCCACAGTAGGAGTAACATAGGTAGTAACATAAATGCCACATAGGTAAAAAAAATGATTGGACGTGTATTTAATAAGGAGAGAGATGCTTGTGTTAACATAATATGTTACCGTAATATCACATATTTTAATATAAAATGAGTCTACACCCTAATAAATATGACACCATATATATGTTCCTACCCACTATGGAGGTAATAACATAGGTTAGTAACATATGCATGTTACTAGTATATGTTACTCACGCTATGAATAGCCTTACCAATAATCCAGTACGTACACCGATCATCACCCATGGCGATAACTAAAACTAAACAACCGTAATTATCAATCACGTGATAAATTTTTACCAAACGATTGGGCTATATTCTTAGCACCTCCGCTATTGATGGGCCACAAACCCATCATGAACCAAGGCCCAAGAAAGACGCCGCCCAAACTACAAGCAATAGGACGAGCAAGCCAAACAAATGTGTATCGGGACTGGACCAGGTTAGGCAAGTGGTATAAGAAGGAACTTGATCGATCACGAAGAGGCTTGCAGATACCTACTCACACCTCGCCTCTGAACCTCTTCCTTATTCTTACTGTTTCTCCTTTCAGCACACTTGTGCTTTTACCAATTACCATTGTATTCTGAATTGTGAGACACCTGCTTGAGAGAGTAATAAATCTGACGCCGTAGGCCGTAGCTAATACTTGGTATGAGAGCCCAAAAAATCCCCGTGACCATCGTTATGGCGTCATTGATCATCAAAACAGGAAAATAGAAAGCATCACACTTAGCAAGGGAGGCGATGAATCCAATCACTAAATCGGATCTCAAGGATCTACTCAAGGAACTCATGGATGAGATCAAGATTTTGGCGGCCAACGAATTCAACCTCTAGAAAACAACAATCAATGCACATTTCACTTAAAATGCAAGTGGCCGTGGACACACTCCAACAATACGTTAACCATCACGCCAATAATGATGTGGAGTAGGCATCGGTAGCACATCTCACTAGTATGTTGGTGCAGCTCGACAAGGAGCCCACCGGTATCTTCCCGGTGAAGGAAACACCTCAAGCCAACGGGCACAACATCTCCATGGCTGGCGGTAGTAGAACCCTAGCGATTCCAGCAAACCCTCCTGCCAATGGTAGGATTGACACCCAGACTTCGTTTAGTGCAGTTTCCCGTTCCTTCAGTCATCATTGTCGGGCAGTACCCACCATCGAGGCCCTTTCTGCAATTTGATGGGGAAGACCCTCAATTGTGGAAGGACTTGCGTGAGAAATATTTTGATGTCTATGGCATGCAAATGACATGTTAGTTTGTCAAAGGAGTATTACTATCTAGGAGACCGTATTAGACTAGATTTATTTCCTAGTTCCCTAAGTCATGTGTAATAACATGGTATCAGAGCCTACGGTCTTGGGTTCAAGTCTTGGTCGCCATTTATCTAAAAATTATTGTTGCCCCCTCTTTGTCCACGTATAGGCCTCTTCTGTCATATGTGAGATTGTCCTTCTTCTATTCATGTGTTGAAATTCCGCGTCACATGTGAGAAAGGGCGTTGAAGTGTATATGTGGATTACCTAACCCTTTCCGTCAGTTCGGACTTTTGGTTGCGTTGGCTAGTGCATGAAGCTTGACATGATATCAGAGGCTTAGGTTTAGGGTTTGATTTTTCTCCCGCATGCACAACTCGTGCTACCGAACCAATTTTGAACGAATTTTTTGGTCTCCAGATCCGTGATACCCACAAGTATAGGGGATCGTTGAAGTCTTCGATGTGTAAGTATAGTATCGATCCCACGAGGAGTAGAAGGTATAAGTATTTATCCTCTCAAATAAGAGTGTCACTTCCCTTATTATTTATGCACTAGACAAACTAAAATGATTAAATGATGCAAGTGTTTTTGGGTTTTTGGTGTAGAGTTTGCAATAAAGTAAAATGCTGAAAATGCAATATGACAAGTGAAAGCTCTCAAAGAGAGAAAGCCCAATCCTCTATGCAGCAAGAGGACAAGCTCAAGTGTGTGTTTCTTATAGGTGGACAGAGTTCCCAAGGGCTACCTAGACGTCATGGCATAAATATTTCTAGAACAACAAAGTAAACATTTTGTCAAGTTTTAATCTTTTTTGGACGGAGCCATAATTAGGTATAGCTAAAGAAATAAACTAAACCTCTTATGATGGATCATGTGGCCAAGTAAATGACTGCACAAGAGTTATTAAGACATAAAGTCCCACCATAGCATTAATCTTTAAGGTCCCCGATATTAATACCCTCATAATGCAACTTCATGATTCGGTCTCAGGTTTACGTGTCCTCCCAAGTCTTCCTCACTCCATTACACTGCGGTGTTCTCCTATGAGCCCATATAGGTGAAGTGATGTGCAGTCGACGTTCGCACAACACCATCATAGAATCACATAAAAGATAAAAAACTAGACAAAATACCAACACATGTCATATAAAAATCATTGCCAATTCATCCTATACCCCCAGGAACATGAGAGAACTACTCACAACGCCAAGACATGATATGATTCAGTGGTACAAGTGATACAACACAATCTAAAACTATGATCTCCCCACAAAACAATGACAAGTAGCAATTCACAAACATGTAGAATAGTACTTAGACAATAGCTAGGGTTCGAACAATCTCAAACTATGAGGGGGATGAAGTGGATCACGAAGATGGTGATGGAGATGGTGATGGAGATGGTGCTGGTCTTGACGGTGGTGTTGATGGAGACTCCGGAGGGTGGATGGAGAAGACCTCCGGAGGTGATTCCGGCGGCGTTTCCCCCCCTCCGATCTTCTCCGGCGGCAGCCATCTGTCTTCTATTTCATGGTTTTGTGTTTCTCCGCCGCCTCCTCTCGAAACTCTTTGGGGGGCTATTTTTATAGTCGGTTTTAGGTCAAGACGAAGCCACGGGGACGAAGATCGATGGCAATGGATCCTCGACGGCCCAGATGAGTGGTCCCACGCGGCCAGGTACAGGGGACGCATGGGCCACCCTCTTTTGGCCCTCTGGCCTCCGTTTGCTTGCTTCCTTCGCTCCGAGGTTTTCTTCCTTCCAAAAAAATGATCCCCGTAAATTTTCAGCTCATTATGACGTCGTTAAGGCCCTGAAATAAATAAGGAAAGAAATATGGGTTTTCTGCCTGCGCAGGATTAATTCCATAAATAGGGGAAATCATTATTAATTACCAAAAATAATTAAATAACAGTAATATACCCCTTATATGATGCAAATATGAATGGAATACAAGTATTATAATGCAAAGTTCATGTATGCATTTTACATGCATCACATCCCCAAGCTTAACTCATACTCGTCCTCGAGTATGGAAGTGATAAAACTAACATGAACTTTGCAATATAATAACAACAAGGATATAAAAGATGATTGCTACTGCTACATAAAGTCAAATGATTCATTATTCAAAGAAGCTTTGGTTGTGTGGTTGGGACCTTCCCTTTTACATATCTTGGGCTGCCTATGGGGACTACAAGGCCAAGGATTCTAGATCTCACTCCAATGGTTGATAAGGTGCAAAGAAGACTGACAGCTAGCTCCTCCTTTCTGGCTTATGGGGCAGATTGCAACTGATCAGATCATGTTTGTCCTCTATGCCAATTTTTTTCCTCTGTTCTTTGGATATTCCTCAGGGTATTATTAAGCAGTTGAATAGAATTATCAGGCAGTGTCTGTGGAGAGGCAATAACCAGGATTCCTCCAAGCAATCTTTAGCATCTTGGGAAATGATATGTAAACCTAAGTCAAGTGGTGGACTAGGAATTTTGGATTTTAAAAAGCAGAATCAGGGGCTACTCATGAAACAGCTGCATAAGTTTTACAATAAGGAGGACTTACCATGGGTAAACTTGGTTTGGAGGTATTATGGTAATGAGGTGCCACATACAGCTAATTTATGTGGATCATTTTGGTGGAGAGACATAATGAAGCTTCAGCAGCAATATAGGCAGATTTGTTCAGTTAAGGTGGTTACTGGAAGCTCAGTTTTGTTCTGGGATGATACATGGAATGGGATGCATCTCAGGGGTGAATACCCTAGATTGTACTCTTATGCTTTAGATAAGCAGCTGTCAGTGAAGGAGGCATTGCTCAATGCTGACATTGTGGATTTGTTTTATTTGCCACTCTCCCAGCAGGCTTATGAGGAGCTTCAGTTGCTGCAAGGGAAATTAACACTGTTCATATTCAGGCAACAGGGAAAGATGTTTGGCAGGACAATTTGGCCAGGGGGTAATTTTTCATCCTCTAGATATTATCATCACTGTTTTAAACATATCACAGCTAGCACCATATACAAGTGGATTTGGGGCAGTTTCCTTATGTTGAGAATCAAGGTGTTTGCATGGCTTATGGTGAGTGATAGATTGAATACCAGGGATATGCTAAGGAGACGGCATTGGAATGTGACTGATGAATTGCATTGTGTTTTATGCCCCGGGCATGTTGTTGAGGACTGGACACACTTATTTTTTGCTTGCAATTTCAGTATCAGGATTTGGAACTACCTACAGATTGAGTGGCAGGAGGATAATACCTTTGAGGGTGTCTTTCATAGAACCAGGAGAAGATTTGATAAGCCCTTCTTCACTGAAGTTGTTGTGTTGGCGTCTTGGCACATTTGGAAGCAAAGAAATGAGGCTATCTTTCAGGGGGTAATGCCAACGTTCAGGGGCTGGAAAAGAGCTTTCATCCATGATGCTACATTACATGTACATAGGGTGAAGGCTAAGCATCTGGATTCTTTCTCACAATGGATTGAGACATTACTGTAAATATGTAATTATGGTGGCTTTTTCTTTTCCTTTGCTGTAAACAACTATTTCCAATTTAATAAAATGCTGTGGGGGTTTTGCCCCACAGTCTGTACATCAAAAAAAAAAAAAATGCAAGGATGTTCAATGATAGTTCACAAAGTGTAACATAAAAGATAGTAATATGGACCACATGTATGCAATATGATAAGTAAGAACATCCTAAATTGGTCATAGAGTGAAGATGAAAATCTGAATATAAAAGGTGGACACTTTAGAAAAGATATATAAATGAGCAGAGGTAAAACATGCATAAGTTTCATCTATCCTCCAAACTATTCTACTTAAGTTATTGATTGCAATGGTAATATTTGGTGTCAAGCTCTCGTTCCCCTATCATAGCATCTTGAATGATTAAAGTTAAATGTGAAAGCAAATATGAGTAGTGCCCTTGATAAAGTAAAGGTTAGATGTCTCATGCCCCTTGAATACAAGTACCTACACCATGATTACTCATCTTGGGAAACAAAGCAAGTTTAAGTTATCTATCATTGTAAGTAATAATGGTATTATCAAGAGCCTCAACTGAGGTATCTCTTGTCCCATGATATGGATCAAGCCCACATCAAACAACAAGACAAACAAACATAATGAACAACCTCAACACCCTTTTTACTTACCACTTGATATAGCTTTTTATTGTAGGGTGTATCACAAAAAGTTCAAAATAGCATGTAAGTAAATTTCCACCATGAATGATGCATGGCTTAGATTAGCGGCCCAGGTTTCTCTCTAACCATTTATACAAACTCATTTGAACTTACTCTATTTCCACATTATTTCACCATGATAGGCATCCATAGACAAAAGTACATGATATCAACTAAATAAATGATGGAACATGTTGAAAGCTTTGCATGTGACAGCACATATGGGCTAACTCCCAACCTTAAACATTTATCAAGCCACTATCATCATAATATTAATCACAATGGTTCATGTTTATTAAATGCAATAAAAGTAAAGTGTGCATCAAGTTCGCGAGAGCTTTTTAACCAACTTTTCCCATTACAATAAATAACATAATCATTTTCATTTAGAGGTATAGATAACACAAATAACATGATAAACATACTTGGAATAGCATAAAGCTAATAGGTAGATATGGTGGACTCACTGGAAAAACTTTGGTTGAAGGTGTTGGAAACAAGTTTTTACTTGTTAGAATTTTTGGGCTAGTAAAAGGGAGAAAGATGACCATCTAGATGCATTCATGAGTGTCGATAGAACTAAATAATTCATGTCAAACAAGGTGAAACAACATACATCATCAAAACATGAATAAAATATAGCTCATGATAAAGCATTTGCAAATTATTACTTATAAAGAAGCTCATGAATCATGCAACTATATGTGTCATTAAAAATCAACTTAGACATCCCTTTTCCCAATACAATAAAAGCATGCAAGATATTTCAACCCATATTTCCAGTAGCTTTCTAATATATAAATGATAGTGTGGTGATCTCACAAAATAAAAAATCAAAGCAAAAACAAACAAAAAGACGCTCCAAGTTTATGCGATAAAGTGTTTCAAATGAAAAACAGAAGTTAGACGTGTGCAAACCGAGAGTATGTTGGTTCAGTGGGGATGTTCTCCACATCCCCAAGCTTATGGTTTTCACCATCCTTGGATAACTCATGGTGCATCTCCTCCAATCCCTGTGAAAAAACTTTAAAACACTATTTCTCCCATTTCTTTTCTATGGGGTGATATTAGTAGTGATAGACAAATAGGTTTCTTTGCAGCATAAAATCCTTAGACAAAAATTCATGTGAATGTCCAGAAGTGTATAATGTTATATTCCTATTCAATAAACTCAATTGGATCAAAAAGATTCAACTTAAAAGTTCAAAACAAGCATACAACAATATGGGACAGAATCTGTCCAGAAAAACTCCTCGTGGTTTTGTGTTTCTCCGCCGCCTCCTCTCGAAACTCCTCGGGGGGCTATTTTTATAGTCGTTTTTAGGTCAAGAGGAAACCACGGGGACGAAGATCGACGGCAACGGAGCCTCGAGGGCCCAGATGAGTGGTCCCACGCGGCCAGGTACAGGGGCCACGTGGGCCACCCTCTTTTGGCCCTCCGGCCTCCGTTTGCTTGCTTCCTTCGCTCCGAGGTCTTCTTCATTCCAAAAAAATGATCCCCGTAAATTTTCAGCTCATTATGACGTCGTTAAGGCCCTGAAATAAATAAGGAAAGAAATAGGGGTTTTCTGCCTGCGCAGGATTAATTCCATAAATAGGGGAAATCATTATTAATTACCAAAAATAATTAAATAACAGTAATATACCCCTTATATGATGCAAATATGAATGGAATACAAGTATTATAGTGCAAAGTTCATGTATGCATTTTACATGCATCAATCCGCTCGTGGTCTCCTATGTTTTTGAACGATTATCGGTCTCTCCTCCCCGACTGCTTTGGCCTGATTTGATTCCAGATCAAGTTGTTGTGCCTATCATAGGCCTGCTCATTTCCCTAACCGCCGCCCGTGCTTTGGTCCACCGTCGGCCTGCTTGCTTTGCCAGTGGTCATATCCAACCGTTGATCGTCGGCCCTGCTTGCTTTGCTCGTAGCTGTTCTCCTTCCTCCGTGTCCGCAGCGCTCCGACTGTGCGTCGTCGTACTCTTCGTGTGCTGCTCGGGTAGGGTCGATCGATTCCAAATTCGTTGTAGATCGGCTGCTCGGGTAGGGAATATGCCCTAGAGGCAATAATAAAATGGTTTATTAAGCATATTCACGTTTATGATAATAGTTTATTATCCATGCTATAATTGTATTAAATGAAAACATAATACATGTGTGGAATATAAACACCAGAGTCCCTAGTGAGCCTCTACAAGACTAGTTCGTTGATCAAGAGATAGTTAGAGTTTCCTAACTATGGACTTGTTATAGTCACTTGATAACGGAGTCATATCATTAGGAGTAATGGTGTGATGAACATGACCCAAACAATAAAGAGTTGCAATTAATCGTGTCACAAAAGTTTTGTTGTCAACACTTTTAATATGCCAAATATAGTTTCCTTAGACCATGAGATTATATCACTCCCGTTCACCGGAGGAATACTTTGTGGACATCAAACGTCACTTCGTAACTGTGTGATTATAAAGGTGGCTTTCAGGTATCTCCGATGGTGGGTTGTTGGGTGATATGAATCGAGAGTGGGATTTGTCCCTCCATGTGACGGAGAAGATATCTCCAGGCCTTCTCGGTAATATAGCATCAAAAGTCTGTAGACATGTGATTAGGTTGTAATCACTGAGATCCTATATTATGGACGAGTAAAGAGAACTTGTCGGTAACGAGATTAAACTAGACATGGGGATGTCAACGATTATATCTCGGGCAAGTAAAATATCGTGAGACAAAGGGAATCCTATATGAGATTAATTGAATCTCCGGCATCGTGGTTCAATCGAGAAAAGGTTTTCGTTGAGTGTATAGGAATTAATATGGGCATCCCGGTCCCGCTATTAATTATTGATATGATCATGTCTATGCATTCTCGAACCCGTACGGTCACACACTTAACGTTCCGATGAAATTAGGTTTTGCGATGAAATGAACGAATGGTGATTCGGAGTCTCGGATGGGATCCCGGACGTCACGAGGAGTTCCGGAGGAGTCCGGAGAATAAGATTCATATATGGAAAGTAGTTTCCGGAGGTTTCGGAAAAGTTCCGGAATTATTTGCGGGGTACCGGAAAGGTTCTGGAAGGTTCTAGAAATGTCTAGATGGACCCACATGGACCGAAGGGGTGCGGCCAGCACATGGGCCAGCCGCATCACCTAGGCCCAAGTGGGCCAAACCGTCCAAGGCTAGAAAAAGGGGGGTCGGCCGAGTCCTAGTTGGACTAGGGGCCGGCTCCACCCTTTAGGAAAGGGGCCCAAGGAGGAGTCCTAGTTGGACTCCAACTTGGGGGGCAAGCAAGGGGGCCGGCCGGCCCCTGCCCTAACCCTAGTCTGGCCGGGTATAAAAGGGGGGCAAGGGGGAAGGGTGCGGCACCCCTAGTGCTGCCGCCTCAAGCACCCCTGCCGCACCACCTCTTCCACCCCAAACCCTAGCCGCGCCACCCCTACCCCGGAGGGCTGCCGCGCACCACCACCTCCATCTAGAGCTGCCGCACCTCCCTAACCCTACGGTGCTGCGCCACCTCCTCCTCTCCCTCTCCTCTCGCTTGGTTTGGCGAAGCCTCGCGCGTGGAGATCGTCATCGTCACCGGCACTACCGTCGTGCTGCTGAGATCATCAAGGCCACGTCCTCTCGCTTGCGGGATCAAGGAGTTGACGTCTTTATCGAGCCGTACGTGTGGACGCCGCGGAGGTGCTGACCGTTGCTGCACTTCACCGGATTGGATCTCGAGGATAATACATCTCCTCGCGACTAGACGAGTCTAGTTGCGGGGATCGACTAGCCAACCCCTGCACCGACAAAACGCGTTTGTTGATCTTTAAGGGTAAGAGATTGGATCTCACCTTCGCTATCTTCATCTAGTAGATCTAGATCCTTGTGGTTTATTCCGCTTGCCGCGTAGGAATTTTTTTTTTGTTTTCCACGAATAGTCTCTTTGGCTCCGGTCACCGGTGCTTCCGCTTATTTGAAAAAATTAAAATAAATACTTGTTTTAAAAAATATTGAAAAAAATCTCAGATGTAAGAAAAGGTGTATCACACAACCGTGCAAAAAATCAACTTCAAATACTTTGTATTCTGTATTCTGAGCTACATAAAAATGATAAATCTGATAAAATTTGGAGATTTGAAAATGTGCATACTCAGATCCATACTTTTATCATTTTTGTGTAGCTCGAAATATAAAGTATTTGATGTTGGAATTATACACGGTACTGGGATACACCTTTTTCAACATCCTTGATTTGTTTCAATATTATTTGGAACTCCTAAGTATTTGTTTTAATTTTTTCAAATAACTAGGAGCACCGGTGCTCAAGAGAACCAAATCTCTACACGTTTTGGCCAGGATAAACATCAGCTCCACTCCAGTTGAGTGCATATGTTTTGAAGGGATCCCGTAGTCACAAAGAACAACTATGACTATCTTCGGACTGAAGAACTTCAAATTTTTTTTCTTGCCGTATCATTACAGGTGTTCAACAGTAAAGGCGCCTCAGCCCTACACCAGTTGACTGCATATATATGTGCAAGACAAGGTGGATAGTCATTCCCGCGATTTTAATTGTCCACCATGCACCCTCCTTTACTGTGATCTACCGTCTCCTCTTTGTCTGCTTGTGTCGTCATTTCCAATGTAAGTTTCCTCTCCATTGACCTTGACCTATGAGATTTGTATTAGTAGACCATTACTCATTCCTGAAAGATCTCATGGGGTGAACCCTATGACTAACAGATTGCTTGCCATCTACTAGGAGTCACTACTCCCTACCAATGCGTATGAAAGTAACCTAGCTATATATATATGGTCGTGGCCAACTTTTTCAAGAGCACGCTAGTGCTGTGCTAGTGTGCATATAAACCGAGGCTGAACGTTAATTTCATGTCAACGCAGAGTTCTCATTGCATCCAAGCATATGAATTAACTGCTCAGGAGGCTAGCTAGCAATTAGGCGATGAAGAAGCCCATGGCCGTGCCTCGTTCGGGCAGCGTCGGCGTGGTACCTTTGCTGCTCGTCTTCTGCTTAGCCTATGTGCTGGGCTTGATGTCCAGCGGCACCTTCCAGAATCTCTACATCCACAATCTCCTGTCAACATTGCTGCCTGCTGCGTCTCCGTTGCAATGCCCACCACCATCACCGCCGCCGCAAGAAACAGCATCTTGCATCCTGCCACCATCGCCTCCTGCCGAGCCGCCACCGCCTACACTGCCAGCACCGTCGACGATGCCATTAGATGTACGGCGGATGTCGTTCAAGGACTTCCTGGCGCCGAGCGCCGGCGTCGTGCACAACATGACCGACGACGAGCTGCTGTGGAGGGCGTCCATGGCGCCGAGGATGAAAAGCATGCCGAAGCACGGCATCGCGCCCAAGATCGCCTTCCTGTTCCTGGTGAGGGGCGACCTGCCTCTGCGTCCTCTGTGGGACAAGTTCTTCCATGGCAACGAGGGGCTGTACTCCATCTACGTGCACGCGAGCCCCGGCTACACTGGCTCGCCGCCGCCGGAATCCCCGTTCTACGGCCGCATGATTCCAAGCCAGGTACTTGCACTATGATTTTGGTTCTTGCTAAGTCTACCACTGACTTTTTTTCGATAAAGGGGGTTTTATTAATTAAAGAGTTTTAAACATTACGCGGGATCTGCATAACTAGGATAACTAGGATGTACATAGCCTTCTCAGTTCGATAAGTATCAAAACAGAAATAAAAAGGCGAATTACTTATCATAATGAGAAATTATAAAAACATCTAAGGAGATAACGGGCCAATCCGTAGATTATGCTGCCAGCCATGCTGGGAATAGAACTCCCACGCCGAAGCCTCCAACCGTGTCGCCACCTCCATAAACAGCTCACGATGCTCCACACGCTGAAGGGGGGACCATGAGCGGATAGTAGCCGTGCACCGGTAGATTATCTGCATAAGAGTAAATTTGTTATCATTAAAAACCTTTTCATTTCTACATAGCCACAACGACCATATCACGGCAATCGCTCCCATCCTAATAAGTAGTTTAAACCTAGGATCCACCCCGTTTAGCCCATTACCGCAGATATTCGCAAGTCTACCACCGACTACCATAAACATTTATCACTGACTGTGTTGTGCGCCTGTGCTAGAGAACGAGCTGGGGAAACATAAACCTGCTGGACGCAGAGCGGCGTCTCCTGGGGAACGCGCTGTTGGACCTCTCGAACGCGCACTTCGCGCTCTTCTCGGAGGCCTGCATCCCGCTCCTGGACCTCCCCGCCGTGCACGCCTACATCACCGGCTCCGGCACCAACTTCGTCGACAGCGTGGACCGCCCGGACAGCCGCGTGCGCCACCGGCCCTACTTCGCCGAGCACAACATCAGCCTCATGCAGTGGCGCAAGGGCGACCAGTGGTTTGTCATGGACCGCACCTTCGCCGTCGAGGTCATCACCGACGAGACCTACTATGGCCCCGTGTTCCGGGACGGCGGGCACGGGGTGGGCCACATGGAGGAGCACTACATCCCGACGCTGGTGAACGTGTTGGGCCTTGGTAGCCGGAACTCGAACCGGTCGGTCATGTACTCGGATTGGCGGCACCCGGAGGGGCCGCACCCAAAGAGCTACAACGGCAGCGTGGTGACGGAGGAGCTCATCAAGATGATGAGGCGAGGAGTGTACGGCGGAGATTGCGGCTACAACGGCGGGGTGGCGGAGCTGTGCGCCTTGTTCGCGCGCAAGTTCAAGCCGGCCGCGCTCCAGCCTTTGCTCGAGTTGGCTCCCAAGGTTATGGGCTTTGGCTAATCGAGATGCACGTTTATTTCTCACTCTTATGTTTTATTTTTTGTGCATGAAAGATCGATCAATCCATGCACTTTTTGCAGGTATATATTAGTAAATGAATTATGTATTGTCTATGTATTTATCCATAATGTATTGTATCTTAGCGCATTAATCTATATAACAATGTATTATAAGAGACGCTGCCAAAATACATTTTTTGTTATGCATTACTCCCTCCGTTTCACAATATAAGATGTTTTAGATATTTTACATGTTGTCTAGATTCAGACTAAAAGTAGTGTATATATACACTGAAACATGTCTACATACATTTGTCCTACTTTCCATTTTAAAAGCTAAAACATCTTATATTTAGAAACGGAGGTAGTATATCTAAATGAAATTGTATTTAATAATTCTTCCTTCAGGTTTGCTTGTGACCGGGCTATTTACTTGTTTAGCCTAATCCCGTGCACATAAGATACAACAACAATCTCTTTATTCATTAAATATAGTTTCACATAAGCAATTTGTCACTAAAACCAAAGATACAAGCATTAGGGTAGGCCTAATACTACTGTAAAGTTTTAAATGCAATTTGTGACGAGTCCGAGAAAAAAAACATTCAAAACTTCTCGGTGCGGTCGAGTTCGAGAATCTGTAACGAGAAAGCCTCTCACGGTACTTTGAGAACTATGCAATAAGAAACGGCCGTGTGCATCATTTTGATGCAGAGGCTGGGGATCTTCCCCATTTCGAAAAAAACGAGGAAGCCTCTCACGGCCACATCCACCCTCGTGTGGTCGCTGGGCTCAAGGTGTACGAGCTGCGATGTTGTGCACGCGACTGCATCGGTGCAGGCGGCACTTCTACGATAGATTGGAGTATAGCATGATTGTACGTGCAAGATGATTCACGCTTGGGCCTCTTCCGTGGTTACGGCTTGTGGTGCGCGTGGGTGTTCAAGATCCGCTGATGAGCATTTGTTAAGCTTTTGCGGTTGGTGCAAAAAACGGATTGAACGATGTCTGTGAAGACGTCTTTGATAGATCTGGCAACTTTGATACTACTCGATGCACCCTAGATGGTCGGCCTGTCTCGACTTGGAGTGGGCAACTGGGCATTGTGGCCTCACGATGTCAACTAGGCCACATGACGGATGTCTCGCAATGTGAGGCATCCTGACAAATGCCGGTGAGTCTACAATGGATGGGTACAAGATGTTGTTTGGCAATACGTTCGACGCAGACACGAATTTTAGTCAAAACCGTGCTGAGATGAATGGGTGCTGGACAACCTATGATTTGCATCAGTAATTCTTGTGAAGTGGGGGCAGTGGAAAAAAATGACGGTTTTGTCTGTCGCCGGAGTATGTTAGTAATTAAGAGTTATCACGTGGATGTTGGGTAAGAATTTGGATCTCTCTTATTCACTTATTCTCTCTTGAGAGCCACAACGCTAGGACAACATGATAAAAGAAGGAGAAAATTCTTATAATGCCATCAAACGATTGCCGCGTTCCGAGAATACCATCAAAGTAGTTGTCGTTCCGAAAATGCCATCAAACAAATATCATCGTTCCGAAAATAACATTTCCGCTAGTTGACCGTGGTTGACCGTTAATCCAGAGGGAAAAACTTGTCAGTTTTTAGTCAAATACCCAAGTTACCCTCAAACAGTTGAAAAAAAATGTATCAAAGAGAAAAATGAAGCAGGCCTCTAAGCCCACCCGACCTGTGCACAGCGTCACCAGTCCCCATCGTGTTCTCTTCGCTTCCATTCCCCGCCGCCGGCCAAGCAAAGGATGCACCGCCGCCATGCCTAGCTAGCTCACCGCTGGCCACCATGCCTAGCTAGCTCACCGCCGACCGCCCTCCAACTCCACTCTCCAACACTGCCTCCCCGCATCTTAGTCCCTCTCTTCTCTTTCCCAAATTGATGCGGTGCGCCGCCGCCGAGCAGATGCGTCGCCGCCATGACGCCTAGCTAGTCCAGAGCCGGCTGCCCCATCCCTCCACCCTTCACCGTCGCCTCACCATATTCCTTCCCGTTCCGCGTCTCCTACCAGCCATTCTCCGTAGAAACCCTAGAACAAAAGGAAGCTCGAGCTACAGTTTCCTATGGCGCTGCCGCTGGCTTGGTGACGGACACGCGACGCCTAGGGGAACGAAAAATCTGCAGCGCCCACGACAATGGAGGAAGAACCACCCTCGTGGCTCCCAGCTGGGTATACTCATCCTCTTCTTTGTCATCCCCTCTTTCCTCTATGCTTTGTGCTAGTAGCTGTAGACTGATATCCCCTCTTTGCTATACGTTTTGTCCTAGTAGCTGTAGATTTAAAAGATTGTAGACAGATGTAGATAATTAACTCGAAATTGTGTTGTGTTCATCAACAGGATGGATGCAAAATCATCATATCTGTTGAAAATAAAAATCACTAGTACAACAATGAGAAAAGATGTGAGTGCGTTCTGTGTGGAGTATGTTCTCGACTCGGACACAATTAACTATTGTGACTTCATTGCTGACTTCGGTAAACAATATCCATGGGCACATAATGAGTTGCTAAAAATGTACTATGTTGATGATTGTACTATGTTAATGGAAGCTGTTTGATGACCATTTATGGCCAGCAGCTTATGCGTGGAATCCTTATCACTATAACAAGCACATCGGAGCCATACAACAAGCAAAAGAAGAAGCAATTGATTACCTAAGGAAGAACCACATAAGGTTGTGGTCGAGGAGCCAATTCTCAACTTATTCCAAGGTAGACTATGTAACAAACAACCTTGCTGAATCATTCAACAATTGGGTGAAACAATACAAGGGATTGAACCTTGTAGACTTTTTTGACAAGATCTACCACAAACTGATGGGGAAATGGGAGTTAAGAAGAAGGATTTCCAAGAAAATGCAAGGGAATATTTTGCCACATATTGTTAAAGAATTGAAAGAAAAGAGCAGGGGTCTAGATTTGACTGTGGACAGAAGTGATGAGCACATTGCTCAAGTTAATTGCCTTGGTACTAGTGGGTTTAGGCATGTTGTAAATCTCAAAGACAAAACATGTACTTGTTGTGAGTGGCAGCTTTCTGGAAAGCCATGTGTGCATACAATTGCGCTCATTTGTAAAATGAGAGGATCAATTGAGCAGCAAGTACATGGATACTTCTCTGTGGAGAAGTTCAGAGCTGCTTATGCTCCGGTGATATGTCCACTTCCTGATAGAAAACTATGGCCCAAGTCTGAACATGGGTTCATGTTGCATCCTCCAATCTTGAAGCCCGTAGCAGGAAGGCGACGAACCGAGAGGTACAAAGGGTGTGGCGAGAAGAAGAAAAAGGGGTCTCATAAGTGTCCAATTTGCAAGGAATATGGACATAGATGGCATACTTGTAAGAATGGTGACTCAGATCAAATGGCTGCTATGCTTCTTGAAAGGTATGATCAATGTATTTTGAACACTTTTCTCTCTTTTTTGTGCATAAATCAATTCAGTTTGATCAATTTCTGTTTTCGCAGAGGTCCACCAAAGAAAAGAAAGAAGAAAACGGTTCAACATGAGAACAACGTAACATCCATTGTTCCTGCTCCAACCATGATGTACCCACCCAGCATCAACCAGAACAACACAAGTTCGACAAGGTAAAATACAGAAAACTATTAGATGTGAACTAGAATAGCATCATGGGTTTGTTCAGTTGTCAATTATTTGCTATGTAATTATAGTATGTTCTCATTTATCTATT
Organism: Puccinellia tenuiflora; assembly: GCA_012064385.1. Lineage (NCBI taxonomy): Eukaryota > Viridiplantae > Streptophyta > Magnoliopsida > Poales > Poaceae > Puccinellia > Puccinellia tenuiflora. Next base: position 138,660 of record QRDG01001584.1, read on the forward strand.
TTCTACACCTTTTTACATCACAGGTCTGTAACTGGATCAAATGAAGTGCCACTGTTGCTGGAAGATGGTACTACTAAGAAAGCCAAGACAAGAAGCAAGGCTAAGGGTTGCAAACGTAAGGTAAAATCTAGGGCTTTAGGACAGGAAACACCACCAGCTACTAAGAAAAAAGGCTCAATCATAGCTCCTGATAGCCCAGCCATGAGTACAAGGAGCAAAGCAGGTACAACAAGCAGCCCAGCCATGGGAACGAGAAGCAAAGTAGCCATAGCACACAACGCAGCCACAGGGAGCAAAAGGAAGCTTTATTGCTAAGATGCTGTGATGAACTGTGTATGTAGGTGACTAAGGAACTAATCTAGTGAACCCTGATATTTTGGGCAGATGTAATGAACTTTTAAACTTTCATTCTAGACATGATGACGTTGAGCTGGGGTTATGCTGGAATGGTACTGTAATGAACGTTATATGCTTATGAAATTGTACTGTCATGGGTGTCATATGCTGTACCTGAATTGAAATTGTGTTGTTTAAATGTCAATTATATTCTACATTCATTTTATGATGTAAAAAGTCAATAAAAACAAGACATAACTCTGTAGATTTTTTTACTAGAAAATTAAGTTCATGTTTAGATCAATTAAATGGTCAATGGGTATAATAGTCTTTTCACATAGACTTAACGGTGAACTAACGGTCAACTAACGGAAATGTTATTTTCGGAACGATGGCAATTGTTTGATGGCATCCTCGGAACGACAACTACTTTGATGGTATTCTCGGAACGCGGCAATCGTTTGATGGCATTATAAGAATTTTCTCTAAAAGAAGAGGCAGCCTGGGAGGACATGTTGTTCATGCAAGTAACCTTTTGAGGTCATATCTAGTGCTACCAACCCTTTATGTGCTCCCCATGCTACCATTAGAAAAAATATTTTGTAGTTATTCAGTAAATTTAAAAAAAGAAAGTGTGTGAGTGTTGATATGTGTCTACAACCTTGAAATATTTCAGATCCAAATTCGAAAATGGCATTGAGAAACAAAAAAGACAAATCTAACATGAATAGTGTCATTAGTGTCAAATGATATATTCATGCTAGATTTGTCTTTTTTGTTCCTAAATACTCATTTCGAATTTTGACCTGGAAATTTGTAAGTTTGTAGACACATATCTTGTGAACACTCATATTTTTTTGTAGAACTTTTTGAAACATTTAAAATAATTTTTTAATGGTAGCACTTAGAGCACATAAATGGGTGGTAGCACTATACATTCTCTTGTAACCTTCACTAAGTTGAAGCCCTGAAGTCTTCAACTAGTAAGTACCGGCACATCTTCAGACAACAGACGATCAAGATGATATGATGACGGTTCATCTACATCGAGCGACTACCAGTGACCAGCAAGTTGAATCATCTGTGTTTACGCGCTAAACGCAATTATTATATTCAGATTTAAGCTAATGTAATCATAAAAACATTGTGGTCCTGCTCTTTTGATATAATAGAGCAGGAACAGGTGGGTGGGAGGCACGGAGAATATAAACCCTAATTTTTAATCTATTTTCCCTTCCCAAATTTGCCTTTCCTAGTTGCATAGATCTGAGCATCGAGCTTTCCTTCTTCCCCCTCCAATTCAAGATGTCAGCAATCACCGGGTCCTAACAAATATATCTAGTCAACTAGGGAAAGCCAGTCCTAGGATTGAATTATCCATCCACCCTCCTTTACTGTGATCTCCCGTCTCTTTGTGCAAGTGTCGTCATGTTAATGTAAGTTCACTCCATTGACACTGAGCTATCAGATGTCTCATCATTAAGCAACGTCTGAACTCGGTCAAATGTGCAGAAGTTCCAATTGTTAGATCTAGGTACCATAGAGTTTGTAACGTGCGACGTGACGTTGCTATCTAGCCATCCAATATTCATACGCCCAAGTGTGCTTTCGAGTTTAAAATTGAGTTTCCCTTCGTGGATGCAGAATATATCACTACATTCTGTGTTTGAGAACTTTTTGAAGCATGCATGGTGTATTAGACTATTACTCTTTTTTTTCTTCTCGAAAACAGATGGGTCGTTGTTATTTCTTGAAAGAGCACATATATTGGATGAATCCTACCACTGACATATTGCTTGCAATCTAGTACGTACAAGTCACTATCAGTGCTTATGGAAATAACCTAGCTATATATATATATAGCCATCGCTAACTTTTTCAAGAGCACGCCAGTGCCAGTGCAAGCATGCATATAAACCAAGGCAGAATGTTTATTGCATGTCAGCGCAGCGGTCTCATTGTATCGAAGCATATTAGCCTATTAGGCCATAAAGAAGCCCATGGCCGTGCCTCGTTCCGGCAGAGTCGGCGTGGTACCATTGATGCTCGCCTTCTGCGTAGCATACGTGCTGGGCTTGATGTCCGGCGCCACTTACCATAATCTCTACCTCCAGAATATCTCGCCACCATTGCATCCTGCTGCGTCTCCGTTGCAATCGCCGCAGCCATCACCGGCACCGCCGCCGCCAGAAACAGCACCTTGCATCCTGCCGCCATCGCCTCCTGCCGAGCCGACGACGCCATTGGAGGGACGGCGCATAGCGTTCGCGGACTTCCTGGCGCCGAGCGGCGGCGGCGTCATGCACAACATGACCGACGAGGAGCTGCTCTGGAGGGCGTCCATGGCGCCGAGGATGAAAAGAATGCCGAAGCACGTCATCACGCCCAAGATCGCCTTCCTGTTCCTGGTGAGGGGTGACATGCCACTGCGTCCTCTGTGGGAGAAGTTCTTCCAGGGCCACGAGGGGCTGTACTCCATCTACGTGCACGCTAGCCCCGCCTACACTGGCTCGCCACCGCCGGACTCCCCGTTCTTTGGCCGCATGATTCCAAGCAAGGTACGTCGTATGACTTTGGAATTTGTTAAGTGTCTGAAGTTGTTAGATTCTCGTTTCATGCCCTATGGGTATTAGAATCTACGACACCCTCCTTTCACTAATATAAGACTTTTTTAGTTTTTTCTTCATTTGTATGTATTTATATATATATATATATATAGAGACGCGTTTTATATCTAGACGCGGTATTAGACATGTTTTATATGCAATTGAGCTGCCATATAATCATTTTCTTTTTTAGGTAGGCAGTCCATGATTTTTTTTATGATACTCGCAACGTGAGAGGTCTAAGTATTTCTGAAAACTGCAACTTAACCTTAACATAATGTACAGAGACCTATCTTGTTGTCGGGCAATTGCATGCATTCTAATTAAGAAGCTAAGCCCTTTATAAATATATATATTACCGTGACAGATAACGAGCTGGGGAAACATAAACCTGGTGGACGCAGAGCGACGTCTCCTTGGGAACGCGATGATGGACCTCTCAAACGCGCATTTCGCCCTGTTGTCGGAGTCATGCATCCCACTCTTCAACTTCCCTATCGTTAACGCCTACATCACCGGCTCCAACACGAACTTTGTCGACAGTTTCGACCGCAAGCAAGGACGTGAGCGCCATAGGCCCTTCTTCGCTGAACACAACATCAGCCTCGCGCAGTGGCGCAAGGGCACTCAGTGGTTCGTGCTGGACCGCATGTTCGCCCTCGAGGTCATCTCTGACGAGACCTACTACGGCCCCGTGTTCCGGAACGGCAAACACGTGTTTGAATGCATGGACGAGCACTACATCCCAACGTTGGTGACCTTGCTGGGCTTGGGCGATCGCAACTCAAACCGATCGGTCATGTACTCAGACTGGCGGCACGCACTGGCGGCACACCCCAAGAGCCACAATGGAAGCGAGGTGACGGAGGTGCTCATCAAGGAGATGAGGCGAGGAATGTCTGGAAACTGCAGCTACAATGGAGGGGTGGCAGAGTTTTGCGCCTTGTTCGCGCGTAAGTTTATGCCGGACGCGCTCCAGCCCTTGCTCGATTTGGCTCCCAAGGTTATGGGTTTTGGCTAATCCAAATGTTCGTTTTACGACTCTTGTATTTAATCTTTCAGCACGGATGCTCAACCGAGAGTAGGTGAAAGAAACATGATCGATTTATACGTTCAATAACCTTAATTTATTTGAGCAATCGAGTGTGGTTTTTAGCATTGACTGGTATTTCAGCAGCGCAGTCCACCTTTTGCAGATATACTCGTATATTAGTACATGATGAACTATGTAACGTCGGAATATTACTCCCAATATTTGTGGTTCCTTGATGTTACGCTACGGTTTTACATGATAATAAGCTTGAAACAGCTGATGGGAGCATTTAATACTTGTCCTGGATAGAGTTTGTAACATTACACTCTAAAATTTTCTAAATACCAGCAGAGGGAGATAGAGAGATGGTATAAATGGGATTATTGAAAAAATCCTCAGGCCTTGTTTGGTACTATAGGTTTAGTGGGGATTAGTAGGGATAATCCTCAAGAGTATTGGGTGAGACCACTATCTTCACCCAATCCCCATAAAACCTCAATTCCAATCCACTAGGTAGGGGTAGAGTATTGGGGATTGAGAAAAATACACTAAAATTTGAAAAAAAAATGGGGATAAGTGGGGATTAAATTCGTCCAATACTGTAGTACCAAACATGTTTTTAGATATAAGTGGGGATTTAGGGTTTGGTGGGGGTTTCCCCACTAATCCCCACAAAAATTCTAGTGCCAAACAAGGCCTCATGGGTTTGGTGAAAACACTTATGAAAACTGACACCCAATCCCCCCCCCCCCCACTTAGGGCATGTACAACGCGGGCGCTTAGGCCCGACGCTAGGATCGATTTCCCGTTAGTTACGCGAGAATCCCACCCGAGGCTGGGAATTTCCTTTGCGTCGACTCCTTAGGGCATGTACAACGGGAGACTCTTAATGAGGCGCTTAATTTGAGCAGTTACACCATACATGAAGCGTCAGTCGCCTGGGGTACTAATTTACACGCATAAATCAAGCGTCCGACGCCTAATCAATCATCGACGCCAGCATAACTGTCAGGAAGCGCACAAAACGGCCGGGATTTTATTCCTAAGCGCCCCTCTAAGCGGCCGCGTTGTACGTGCCCTTAGTCGTCGGGCGTTAACAGATTTTCCTTTTACATGCGTGAATTTAGCAAGCATTGAGCGCTAGAGATCGGCAGTATTTCCCACCTAAAATCATGGGCGGAGAGACCTCTATGCAAGCGTACGTCTCCCGATGGGAGGCAGGACGCTAGCGTACGTTTTCCTACTTTTTTTCAACTCTGCTAGCTACCGAATAAGCATTTTGCATTGCTCGCCACGACGCTTACCATATAATCAGATTCTCTTTTAGTTTTCCTTTTACACCTAAGTGCCTATTTAGGCGTCCCCCATTGTACATGGCCTTACACACTTACAGTTGCACCCCCAATCCCCTATTCCAGTATGATTGTTTTGCACACCGGGATCATCTTAGTACAATGAGGCTCATTGCCTTGCAAAGCACACTTTAAGGATTGGATGAAGGACGTCACTTGTGGTTAAATCACCTCCTATTTTATAAATTATTTGACTGTTAAATTTAGCTAGCAATTAATTTGTATGTCAATAAGATAAAATGGCTGAAATGAAGAAAAGGAGCCCAAAACGGACATGTCCGCCCTGCTATGTGCAGTGGGCACACAATTAGACATTTCCCATAAGTGGCCGGAATTGGATCGCAGCGGACAAAGCGGACATATCCAGACACAAAATGGGGGCGCCTTTCGAGTTGTCCCCCATTTCGATTCCAATCCTTGTAGACATTATTAGGGTCTCTTTAGATTGGATGATTTTTTTTCCTTTAGAAGCCCTTTGGACTATAGGATTAAGGTCACCAAATTCCCGTGGAATTTGTTCATATGCCCCCCATTCCATGATAATTTTAATATGAGATCAAATTTTTTTTCATTTTTTCTTCTTTTAAGAAGTCCAATGCACTCACTCTCTTTACTCTCACTTCTCAGAACTTCTTTGGATCACAGGATTGAAAACAGAGAAATCGAAAAAAAATGTAGGAAGTTGATAGGATTGCAGGTGCAAAAGAGAGGAATACAAAACAGAGAAAAACGATAGAAATAGTGATTTGGATGGAACACAGGAAAAGTGTCTCGATCTTATGCGTGAATGAGTGTAAAAAGAGGTTATAGGTGGACGTTAAAATTCCTATGGGATCGCGGCATAAGAAAGTAATCCAAGGAATTTTGGAGGTGTGATCATTCTCTTTTTCCAAAGGGGGTTTACTTAGGAAAAACTTCCTATGATTAGAATTCTCCAATATTCATATGAAAATTGTTCAATTCAAAGAGGCCCTCAATCTTATGAAATTTCTGTGTTTGATTTATGTTCACCATCCAAGGATGAAGTAGTTCATCATACGTGACATCCCAATGCTATTCATGTTCGTTTAAAAAATATTACGATCCAAATCCAAAGAGACCCTAATATTCAGCGTGTTCTATCCTAGATGACGACCAAACGGCGACGCTGGATGTGCACCTCGTGCTCCGCCTGGTGGACGCATACCTCGCTGAGGCGGCATCGGAGGTCAGGCTTCATCCGACGGAGTTTGAGGAGCTCGCCTGCGCTGTGCCGATTGTTCGTAGACCCTCATTACATGGAGACCGGCGGTTGACGTACGCGCTTACATGGCGCGTGTCCACACGTCAGTGAGAGAAGCTAGAACAGCCCTCCGTGGAAAAAGTATAGCATGTTTTCTGAATGGGTATTCCCGGCCGGGATTTTCTTTTTCCCGGGTGTGCCAAACAGGTTAGGGTTCGATTTAGACCGTACTTGAGGATGTAAATTGCCTTACTTTTAAAGTTTTAAATGATTTTTTTGCTAAAAACTCAGTCCTTTTTAGCGCGCGTCGCGGTTTGTGGTTGGCGCCATGATGATCCCAATGGGATTTAGCCTAAACGAGCCCTACATTTCCCACACCCCCATGACTAGGCTCCCCAATCCATGCAACAATAATTAACCCACTCCAGTGGACATGATGCCCAAACAATTCCCCATCCTCGCTTTTCACCTTTTACCTCTCTGACATGTCCCCATCGCCCAAAGATCCCCTGCTCACTTCCCTCGTCGTCGTCTTCGTCGCACCGTCCACCACTGCACGAGCCTAGCACTGACGCTGCGGCAGTGAGCAGTGCACCTACTTTTACTGTGAGCGTCGTAAAAGCTGCCCAAGAGTTGAGAGGGAGAAGAAAGGGGCGACATGCGTGGAGACAGATAGCGGCCACCAGACCAAGACAGGCACAGCCACCCTTCTCCTCTCGCCGCTGTCCGTTTTGCCACTTCGGAGCGAAAAGGAGTATGCTTCTTCACCGCAGCAGCACTGCGCTGCTCGTGCTGCTGCCGCTGCTCTCCGTCTACGCCAATGCCGGCTCGCTGGACTCCGACGCCGCGGCGCTGACCGACTTCCGGCTCGCCGCGGACCGCTCCGGCGCGCTGGCGAGCTGGAACGACTCCGCGAGCCCGTCCCCGTGCGGCGGCACCCCGGCGTGGCGCGGGGTCACGTGCGCCGGCGGGCGCGTGACGCGGCTGGTGCTCGAGGGCCTCGGCCTGTCCGGCGCCGGCGCGCTCCGGCCGCTGGCAAGCCTCGACGCGCTCCGCGTGCTCAGCCTCAAGGGGAACGCGCTCTCGGGCGCCGTCCCGGACCTCTCGCCGCTCCTCGGCCTCAAGCTGCTCTTCCTCTCACACAACGCGCTCTCCGGCGAGATCCCGCCCTCGCTCGGCGCGCTCTACCGCCTCTACCGCCTCGACCTCTCCTTCAACAACCTCTCCGGCGCCGTGCCCCCTGAGCTGTCGCGGCTCGACCGGCTGCTCACCCTAAGGCTGGATTCCAACCGGCTCAGCGGCGGGGTCGACGGCATCGCGCTGCCGCCCAGGCTGCAGGACTTCAACGTGTCGAACAATCTCTTCTCCGGGAGCATTCCAGCGGCCATGGCGCGGTTCCCTGCCACCGTGTTCGGCGGGAACGCCGGCCTGTGCGGCCAGCCGCTGCCGCCGTGCGTGGCGGCCAACGCGTCGGCGGACACGTGCCCGCCGGCTGCGGCAATGGCGGCGTCGTCGCCCTCGGGCAAGCCGGCGGAGGGGAAGGGGAAGATGAGCCGCGGGGCGGTGGCGGCGATTGTGGCCGCGGATTTCGCGGTGGTCGGGCTCGTGGCCGGGCTGCTCTTCTGCTACTTCTGGCCGCGCCTCTCTGCGCGGCGCGGCGACAGGCGCCACCGCGAGGGGGAGAAGATCGTGTACTCCTCCAGCCCGTACGGCGCCACCGGCGCGGTTGCGGCGGCCGGCGGCGGCACGTTCGAGCGGGGGAAGATGGTGTTTCTGGAGGAGATCGGCGGCGGGAGGCGGTTCGAGCTGGAGGAGCTGCTGCGCGCGTCCGCGGAGATGCTCGGCAAGGGCGGCTGCGGCACAGCGTACAAGGCGGTGCTCGACGATGGCAGCGTCGTGGCCGTCAAGAGGCTCCGCGACGCCGCGTCTGCGCCCGCGTCGGGTTCGGCGTCGGCGTCGAGCAAGAAGGAGTTCGAGCACCACATGGCCGTGCTGGGCCGGCTCCGCCACCCCAACGTGGTGCCGCTCAACGCCTACTACTACGCCCGCGACGAGAAGCTGCTCGTCTACGAGTACATGCCCAACGGCAGCCTCTTCTCCCTCCTCCACGGCAAGCGCCCAAAATTCTTAACTTTCCTCGCCATTAATTTCTGTGCCGCCGTCGTTGTTGCTGAATTGAATGTGCAAACGTGTGTCGTCGCGTGCAGGCAACCGAGGGCCAGGGCGCACGCCGCTGGACTGGGCGACGCGGATGCGCATCGCGGCGGGCGCCGCGCGGGGGCTGGCCTTCATCCACCACGCGAGCCGGCGCGGCACGACGACGCCGAAGCTGGCGCACGGGAACATCAAGAGCACGAACATCCTGCTCGACCGGTCCGGCGAGGCGCGGCTGGCGGACTGCGGCCTCGCGCAGCTGAGCGGGTCGTCGTCGAGCTCGGCGGGGTACCGCGCGCCGGAGGCGCCCCCGTCGCGGCCGTGGGCGTCGCAGAAGGGCGACGTGTACGCGTTCGGGGTGGTGCTCCTGGAGCTCCTGACGGGCCGGTGCCCGGGCGAGGGCGGCGCAGCGGAGGGGGAGCCGGAGCTGCCGCGGTGGGTGCAGTCGGTGGTGCGGGAGGAGTGGACGTCGGAGGTGTTCGACCTGGAGCTGATGAAGGACAAGGGCATCGAGGAGGAGATGGTGGCCATGCTGCAGCTGGCGCTGAGCTGCGCGGCGGTGGAGCCCGGGCAGCGGCCCAAGGTCGGGCACGTGGTGCGGATGATCGAGGAGGTCCGCGCCGCGTCGTCGAGCGTCGGGGCGTCGTCGCCGTCGCGCGACGAGTCGTCCATGGACGAGTCCTCCGCCGTCTCCGACTCGCCCGCCGTGTCCGAACGCGGCGGCGGCGGCGTCAGCCAGTAACTTGACAGGACCCGACAGACAGATTAGCGTGTGTGTTGCTTGTTTTGTGCTTACTTTGGTTGGTTCATTCGATTGTTCCGAGGATCCAGATTAGCGTGTGGATCTGCTCAGCTGATGGTGTGTGTTTTTTTGTATATGGGTGACGATGAAGGTAGCTCTGATTAGGATAGCCCGATGATTGTGTGAGTTGATGGACGATCATGGCTCCGTGTGTTGCTGGGTCGATCGATGTGTATGTCTTGGCATTGCGTCAGTACATTGGTTGTTTTTTCCATGTGGCAGAGACGCATAGTTGCTTTCAACTAGTACTAGTAGTACTGACTGGTTTGTAAGGATCTTTATTTTCCAAAAGACATGAATCTTTGTTTCTTTGAGAACCAGCTGATTTACTACAAGTTGATTACAACTTTATTCTTGTTTTGTTCTTGTTCGTGAGCGTACAACTTTGTTTGTTTGTTGGAGCCGTGGTCATGCATGGTCGACCGTTGGGACCAGAAGGCGTGCGGCAGTGGAGCAGAGCAGTAGAGCACTCGAGCTAGCCACGAGCTCAGCATATGCGTGGGAAAAGTCTATTTTAAATCTTAAACTTTTAGTGTTAGCAAATCGAACCCTGAACTCCCATTACCAATCCTTGCCGCCTAAACTAATGAATTCCAGTCTAAATCAATCTCTAAACTAAATTTTCACTTCAAAAAATAATTATCAAACTGAATAATATACTACTCTCGGGCAAGAACTAGGTGGATGATTCATAGTCATTCCGCCCCTCCGCGACGTCCTCTCCGTCTCGAACGTCTCTGCGGGCTGACACAATTGGCTAACCACAACTCCAAATAGCACAAACTCCACGAACTGTGCATCAATGTCTAAAAAAGGGCGATATACACAACAGGCACGCATGGCATACACTCATCTCCACACAACATCACGCAATTGCAATATCCACGGGCAAGAGCGCAGATTTGCAGAATGTGGCTCAATCTGGACGGGAGAAGGGATAGAGGGAGATCGACGCACACCAGGGCCAGGCACCTTCATGATGAGGACGACAACCGCCATATCACCAGTGGCCGCGGACGAAGAGGAGTGCTGGCCTGGCAGAGGGGAGCGCACCGCGGAGCCGCCGCAGTTGGCGAGCCCCATGGCCGTGTCCGGAGGACGGAGGAGCTGGCGCACCAGGGATATATGAGAGCGATGTTTGGAGGTTGGAGCCAGAGCCGTGAATGGAGGGGAGCACCGGCGTCAGCGTGGAGCTACGGGGGCGCCAACGTGGTGTCATGCACCTCGCCGTGCATCTTTGCATCTGAGATTTGGGAAGAAGGATATTATATGTAGGGTACACATGTTAGTGAGTGTAGCTTGCAATCTCCGACGGGATCGTCGCATATTCCTAGTGCACCAAACATGTCTAGGGTCTGATTTAGACTGGTTCAGGGTACCAACGACCGGGATTTCAAATTCGAGTTTGATTGTCTAACCTTTACACAAGTTCAGAGGGTCTTGATGTCTTGAGAGTTGGCACAGATAGGCTAGATGGATTTCCGTTAATATATCCTCTTTATTGGGGAAAAAAACAAGGTACTCGAAGTTGATCACTAACCGCTAGTGATGTTTTTGTTCGTGCGCATAAGAGCAACTCCAGCCGTTGCGCCCCCCAAGCGCGATATGCCGGCGAAAAAACGGCCTCTTGGGGGCAAAATCCTTCCGCCAGCGGTAAAACGACGTCCTGGATTTGCTGCCTTCACAGCCGTGGGTGGTTGCGGCGGCGATGCAACACTGAGGGAGGAGCCGCACGTGGGTGGGCCAGCAAAAAGAAGGACACGTGGTGCAAAATAATTGGACTACGTGTTCGCCGGCGCCCGAAGCCGAACCCAGCTCCCTGGGTTTGGTGTGGGTTCGCCGGTGCTTTTTTGAGAACCTGTTGCTTTCAACTGCGCACTTTGATTGTTTGAGAACCCGTTGATTGCACTAGCGATGTTCCTGTTGGTGAGCATGGAATTAATTTTGTTTCTTTGTTGGCATACACTCATCTCCACACAACATCACGCAATTGCAATATCCACGGGCAAGAGCGCAGATCTGCAGAATGTGGCTCAATCTGGAGTTGTTAGCATAGAACTACCACTTTTCAGCTCAATATTTGAAAAACTACCACTTTACATTTCAATTGCAAAAAACTACCACATTTTGTTCGGCCATTCGCAAAATGCACTGATCACGAATTGAACGCGAATTGACACCGAAATTGAGAGTGGGTCCCACTTGTCAAGACAATAAAAAAAAGAAAATCAGAGAAAATAAATTACTGGGTAAGGTGGACTGCACGGCCCACTTGTCAACCCCATAAAAAATCAAAACAGGAAAAATAAAAGCATCTCCGCTCAAGAAAAGGAAAAATAAGAGCACATCGTGGACTCAACCCCGCTCCCGCCGCCGGCGACCTCCGGCAGGTCAGCCCCGGCGTCGCGGCTGCCTCTACCTCCGGCGCTAGTGCCCCAGGCCCCAACCGCTGCCACCTCCGGTGCCGGACCCCTCCCTCAGAGCCCTGCCCGTCGCCGATTCGCCGTCGCGGGCAACCCACCGCCTCGGCCACACCCAGCTCGCTGGGCTGCCGCGCCGTCACGAGCAAGCCTCCACGCCCTCGAGGTTCGCCGCCACGAGGAGCAGCCACCAGTGAGGCGACGGTGCGGACGAGGCACGGGGGCGGCGCGGACGAACGGGAGGCCGGCGACGATGCCGCCCCCTTCACGACGACGAACGGGAGGCCGGCGACGATGCCGCCCCCTTCACGATGACGAACGGGAGGTCGGCGGCGCGGACGAACGGGAGGCCAGCGGGCTCCAGGCTAGGCACGACTGGTTCCTTGCTGGGAGCCTTGCCCGCGGTCGGCGCGGCGGCCCGGCGAGCTGGCCACGGGGGCTTCGCGGCGACCCGACGATCAGGCCACGGAGGGCTCCACGACGATCCGGCGAGCTGACCACGGGGTCGTTCGCGGCGGTGGGTTGGGCTGTGCGGCGGCCGACATCGGGGCAGAGTGGCCTCGCGCGGCGGCCGGCATCGGGCGGGGCGGGCTTGGCCGTGCGGCGGCCGGCATCGGGGAGGGTGGCCTCGCGCGCCGACGGGCTGGGGAGCCTTGGAGGGGGGGGGGCTGGCGCGGTGGTCGGCCGACGTCGGAGCGGGGAAGCCTCGCGCGGCGGCGGGCTGGGGAGTCAACGATGCCTTTTTTTTTTAATATTTCATTTTTATTGGGCTTACAGGTGGGTTCACAGTCCACGTCACCCAACAATCTCTTTTCTCGGATTTTTATTTTTTTTATTGGACTGGGAAGTGGGTCCCACTTGTCAGAAATCGTGTCAATTCGTGATCGGTGCATTTTGCGAACGGCCGAACATAATGTGTTAGTTTTTTGCAATTGAAACGTAAAGTGGTAGTTTTTCGAATATTGAGCTGAAAAGTGGTAGTTCTATGCTAACGACTCCTCAATCTGGACAGGAGAAGTGATAGAGGGAGATCGACGCACACCAGGGCCAGGCACCTTCATGATGAGGACGACAACCGCCATATCACCAGTGGCCGCGGACGAAGAGGAGCGCTGGCCTGGCAGAGGGGAGCGCACCGCGGAGCCGCCGCAGGTTGCGAGCCCCATGGCCGTGTCCGGAGGACGGAGGAGCTGGCGCACCAGGGATATATGAGATTGATGTTTGGAGGTTGGAGCCAGAGCCGTGAATGGAGTGGAGCACCGGCGTCACCGTGGAGCTACGGGACACCAGCGTGATGGCCCGCACCGCGCCGTGCATCTTTGCATCTGACGTGAGGAAGAAGGATCTTACATGTAGGGTCCACATGTTAGTGAGGGTAGCTTGCAATCTCCGACGGGATCGATGCATATTCCTAGTGCACCAAACATGTCTAGTGTCTGATTTAGACTGGGATTCACAGGTTCAGGGTACCAATGACCGGAATTTCAAATTCGGAGTTTGATAGTCTAACCTTTACACAAGTTCAGAGGGTCTCGATGTTGGGACGAGGTGCCCGGTAGTGGTTGCGTGCGGCAGTGGAGCAGAGCAGCGGAGCTACAGCGTGCGTGGGAGGTACTGCTAGCTAGTAGCAAGCTTGCGGTGCTTCGTACTGGTGTGTGCTCGGTTGGTTGGATCCCCGATGTTTTTGCAACTGCTGCGTCACTATCCAGCTTACGTACAGAGACGCACAGTTGCTTTCAACTGCGGCACTTTGAGGGCCTCTTTGGACCATAGAAATTTTAAAGGATTTTCATATGATTTTAATACTTAGGAATTTTTCCTATGGATTGCCTTTGGTTCAAATGAATGGTGCTACCAAAATCTTATGGATTGGATTCCCATGCCTCAGTTCCATAGGAATTTGAACATCCACTCCAACCTCTTTTTTTTTGACACAAGCGCGTAGGATCGAGACATTTTTTCTGTGTTTTTCCTGCGTTTTATCCAAACAACAATTCCTTTAGCTTTCCTATGTTTTATAATTCTCTGTTTTGCACTTGCAAACCTGTAAAATTCATGTGTTTTTAATATTCCTGTGTTTTCCAACCCTGTGATCCAAAGAGGCCCTGATTGTTTGAGAACCCGTTGATTAATTAGCAAGGCACTAGCGATGTTCCTGTTGGTGAGCATGGAATTAATTTTGTTTCTTTGTTGGCAATGGTCGACCGTTAGCTAGCGGAGTGGACTGGAGCAGGCCACGGCCACGAGCTCACTGCAAGTATGCGATCCCGGCTACTGCTCCGGGCAGGGAGCGGGAGACTCTGCAGTGCAGAAGCAGTACAGGAGGGACTGCAGCTCCAGTTATAACCAAAGCTTTTCGCATCGCATCGCTGGGGCCGTTGCAATGCTTCGCCATGGTGCGCAACGTGATGCTGCACCATCGTCTTCTCCCCCTCGATTATTATCGGACAAGCTACTCTATTTTGCAACGCCCAACGGGGACCTCCCCCTCTGGACATTGCGAGCCTGCACTTCCCCGGATCCATCCGTCCATCCATCCATCCAGTTGACACGGCTGGCTGGCAGATAGACGCAATAATGAGTTTGCTGCTAGTTATTGGCTACCCTGCCCACTCTACTAATTAGTTATTGAGTGCGGACGTACGAACACTGGACATATCTAACGTTTCAGCCACAATCTAGCTAGTAGCCAGTTTCCCGGTCCACAATGATCATTGCAAAATCCACGCTCGGTTTCTGACATCGCTTATGTCGACGGAACGCCAGTATTTCCAGCTCCGACTTACCAGGTGCTCGCCGTGTGAAAAAGTCAAATTTAAATGTTTTAAAAAAATACAAATAATTGTAGACGTTCACAAGGTTTATTTGTATAACCTCCAAAAATTTCAGTTTCAAATTCGGATGAACATTGTGAAACAAAAAAGACAAATCTGGTAGGATCACAGATCCAACAATACATCAAGCGGAAGCGGGTAGTGTTGTCTAACAACAAGATGCAAATATACGGCCTAAGAGGCCTACAAATAAAAGATCCCAGCTAGCTTGTTCCACGGTCCCAAGCTGCCACCTGAAAACCCCGGACTACTAGTCGACGTCCACGAAGAACCCAGCTAGCTGCTCGGTGTCGTCCTCCTCTGAAACAAAGTCATAAAGGCAGCAAAGAGAGACTGAGTACGACGTACTCGCAAGTTTAGTAGGGCGATATAGCCCCGATGCTGACGAAGGCTCTAATGCTGTATAATGTAGCTAATTTGCATAAAGCTAGATTTTCATTTAAAACGACATAAATGACACATAGCACCGTCTACTCAGAATATTTTCATAAATGGGGTAAGAGATTAAACTTTCATCTTGGTTCTCATCGAACCATCTTGTAGCCAAACCACTCATCTTCACCAAAGGCACTCCCTCGAATCACCCTCGAGGAAATGAACCTTTACCACACGTTGATTATGCAACCTTTAGCTGCCATAACAATTAGGTTAATGTTCTCTATGATCTTATCGTCTATTCCCAAGTCGTCCATAACCGCGGACACGGCTTTTCGAAAAGATTTACCCTGCAGGGGTGTACTAATTTACCCACCGGTACCGTCCGGCTCACCTGATTGGTCCTCTTCCAGGGAAGACCGGCGAGTGGGCGCGGTTAAACCTTTACCTCGCGTGAGACTATCCAAGAGTCATCTGTGGCCACAGGGCAAGTTTACCCAGCCTATTTCAGCCCCTGCCCCATCGCCACGTCCTACACACCACCATCCTCATCACTTCTTTTTCCGCTCACACACACGGCAAATGGAAAAGCGAACTAGAGGACCCTTGGATACGCCCGCACAAGTTATTTAGTTAAAGGGGATTCCATATGTCCCCACCGTTGGAAGCACGATCGTCTTGGTTCAAGAGGTAAAGAACTCGCACCTATGGGCAAGAATGAGACAAAACACCATCCACGATGGCAACTCATCCAAGCATTCTTAGCATTTTAATTAAGCATCACCATTAACCACCATGCCCGCATCATTCCATCAACATCAATAATTATGGAATTCAACAACGGACATAACTAGTATTTCAACTAAGCATTGCTAATCATAGCTAAGCATAGAACAGCAATTATAATTTGTATCCGGCCAACACATCAACCCTAAAGTTCATAGGAGGGGAAGCATGTGATGGTTCAGGGGATAAACATGCATACATAGGATACTATACATCTTGATCAAAAATTGACATTGGAATCGCATGCAATAGTATGGTGGATAAAATAAGTTTATAAGCAATAGGATTCTAGATGCCAAGAAGGTTAGGTTATCTCTTGCCTTGCTGCCGGGGCGTGTAGTACGGCTCGTTGGGGTAGGTAGAGAAACCCTCGACTCCGGAATCTATCGATACCCAAAATAAATACAAAGAACAAATAAATCACACAAGGACAAGGTACAATGCTCAATCACATGATAACATGTCAAATTGATGCAAGGATACCATCATATAAATTTAATAGCAAAATTAAATGGAGAGCCAAATAATTAGTGCAATTATTTGGAAAACACCCCATATTTAACTTAATGTCCAATTGTTCATAAGTGACCACATTATTTATAAATTGCTCACATATGCATGAACATGACATGATTGAATAGGTTTTGTTCTTCCGATCATTTTGGTACCTTATTTGTAATTTTCTGAGTACCGAAGAAATAATAGCGAATTAAATAATTAATTGAATTTAATTCTTTTAAACAAATTAAGAACAACATCAAATAAAAATTTGTGATCATGAGTTGATATTAGCATGGTTTGGTTGCATTTGAAGTGTTGATCACATCGATACCTTATTCATAATTTTTGGATCAATATTTAATAAGTTATGATTTTCCTAATTTTTGGTATTATTTAAGCCAATTTAGGAATTCATAATTAAACAACAAGAATACAAGTTCAAAAGACAGCTACAAATATTCTATCTTATAGAGTTTATTTTTCTGAACATTTTGAAATTTGGTTTGTCAAATTTGGATCATTATTTAAAAAGATATGAATTATTCAAACTTGTCTTATTTCTTAAAAAGAAAAACCATTTGCAGACGGGCCGGCCAGGCCGGGCTGCAGGCCGGGGAGGGACCCGAAAGGTCCGGCCTGTGGCCGGCCCAGACTGGGCTCAAAGGCCGGGGGGGGTGGCCGAAGCGGCCGGCCCAGAGCCGGCCCAAGCCGAGCGCAAGGCCGGGCATCAGCCCGAGCCGTCCGGCCCCAGGCCGGGCGCACGGTGCCGGCGGGGAATTCGGCGGCGACGGACGGCACCGGCGGCGGGAGAGGAAGAGGAGGCGCGGGAAGAAGCTAGAATGAAGGAGGAGCTCACCAGGGACACTTTGGCTTGGTCGGGAGCGGCTGGGGAGGACGAAAGGCGAGGCAACGGTGTTCGGAGGCGGCGGCCGGAGGCGAGAAAGGAAACGGTCGGTGACGGCGTTGTAGAGCACCCCGGCTCGATTCCTGTGGCGAGGAGATAGAGGACGAGGTAACGGAGGGTTTCCCCGCTTCGATTTGGGCAGGGGAGGTCTTCAACGACGGCGTCGGGAGAGGGACGGCGGCGGGGCTGCGTCGGCCATGGAGGTAGCTAGAGCTAGGGTTAGGGTGTCCGTGAGTGGGGGAAAAGGCAAGGGGAGAGAGAGGGAGGCCGTCGACGGGGTCCTTGTCCTCCAGGGAGCAGGTAGGGCGTGGGGCAGAGAGGGCACGGTGGCGGCATGGGCACGGGAGGCATGGCGCTAGTGCCTCCTGGCACTGTGGAGAAGAAGACCAAGGTTTTCACGAAAACCCCCCTGGCTGATTTAAAAATATTTGCAAACAAGTCCAACAGCAAACTTTGGTGATTTAGAAGGGGCTCTTAACCAGTTTTATAAATTCTGCAAAAATTTATAAAGCCTCCCCAGGGCAGGAAGAAACTCCAGAAAAATTGGTGCCCCAAAATATAATGTTTTGGACCACATTTGTTCATAGGGTTCAATTTTGGTCAAATTT
Source organism: Puccinellia tenuiflora (assembly GCA_012064385.1). Classification (NCBI taxonomy): domain Eukaryota; kingdom Viridiplantae; phylum Streptophyta; class Magnoliopsida; order Poales; family Poaceae; genus Puccinellia; species Puccinellia tenuiflora. Next base: position 156,593 of record QRDG01001584.1, read on the forward strand.
GATAATTTCCAAAATACATTTATTTGGAGCAATTAAACATTTCCAAAAATACTGAAATTATTCATGGAGACTCTCACAATCATATTGAAGCTCCCCATAATTTTAGTTTGAAATTTTTGAAAAGCTTAACTTGGTTCCAAATTTAGAATTGTATTGAACCGATTTTAGATTCTCAAATTCATTTCTTATTTGACAAAAATTGGAATTTGAGAATTGGTTATAAAAATGCAAGTGGGAACTTCCTAAACAATTTGGAAGTTCATTTAGTTTGTTGACACGTTGAGCAATTGTATTTGGTTTGGATGCTTGGGAAGTTTGCCTCCCCATTTTAGTTGCTTGCAATGTTGGTAGTTTAGCAATAGCAATTTTCATATGCATGCCATGATGCAAACCAAAAAGTGAAAAATTTGGCCCATAATTTCGGGTACTAATCTGGGGCTGTTACAATTCTACCCCCCTTACAGGAATCTCGTCCCGAGATTCTAGAGTAGAAGTAGGGATGAGGGGGACATGACAACACACATCTTCCACGGTCCTCCCGATCTCACGATGATCTTCCTTGTTGTAATGATTGGGCTAACCAACAAGACATGCCAAACGGCGGAAAGGAACTAAGGTAGCTTAAGGTGACGGACAAAAGGCCATGGTGCCCAAAACTATAAGCCACTGAGGAAAACTAGGAACGACTTGACCAAACAAAGGTCGAGCCGAGGGTAGGACAACCGATCACTTTGTTCAGGATATTGGTCCAAGACCAAGACAATACTTCAAACCACCAAGAGGTGTAGATCATAGAAACTTGAAGCACCGCGAGGAGAAAGGACACCTTCCGGACTCCACGCTTTTGACCTACCAGACGCTTCCATAAGATTAAAAGCTTGGCCCTAACGAAACTGAAAGATTTCTACAAGGTCAGTGTGATTGGGCAAAACTTTGGGTTCACCTAGGAGGGGAAAATATAGCATTGATCCACATGATCCTCAGCTGGTTAGGGAGGTAAAACCTCTTACACGAGATATTGCCACGATACAAGGAGTAGGAGGATCGACCGATAGATATTTAGCAACTCCGTGGTGATGTTCTCCTTGAGGTTCTAGATATCACACTCCGGCTTCAGAATAGCCTTCAATCAATCCTCAAGCGAAAATCGTACTTGAAGATAGAGGAAGGACCTTAGGGGAACTATCAGGAGAAACTACCCAGGATACTCATGGATAGTGGGTGATTTTTAAGGATTGAAGGGATTTCGTCTACAGGTCTTCCGGTGAGGTGCTTGAACCACAACACCAAACTTATCGGGTTTACTAAAAGCTCTAGGTCATGCTCTTGATAAACCACCAAGCACCATTTCTGCTTGAGGTTCAGAGTTGGGTAGGTGTGCAGATTATCCAGGTTAAGCAGATCTGGAGGGGGTTTCCGAAAGTTAACGGAAAGTAGGGTCACTAGTTTTTCTCAAGACTTGGGCTAAGTGTCAAGTTCCAGCACCCGAGGTAGTTTGGGAGTTCCATTGGGTCACGATTCACGAAGAAGAATTTGATCCAGCATGAACTCCAAACAATGAAGCCAACTGATTTAGGATTGGGAAACACCGGTAGATGATGAGATTTGACAACCTCTTCTTATTCGAGAACGAATCGGCTAGTGGTTTGGAGCGCACACGTGGCTTATTCGGAGAACTGGAGGCAACAACCCACCAGCTCAACAACAAGGCATATATGCATGACCAACTTGTGATTATTTCTGGGGAGACGAGCGAAATTCACTCGGACACATGGCGACAGATGTCATCCTTTGCACCCGGCCAGAGTAGAACACTTCCAACATCCGGAACACGTGCCAAGTGGTGACACGAAGATAGTTATGACAAGGTTCCGATATTACTCGACAACTCGGTCAGGGGACAACACGGCAGTACTTCTGGAAAGACATCCAGGATATCACGTGCCACCGCATGTCACTGGGTGCGAGAGGGAAAGTTGCTTCACAAGGAAAGAAGGATGTGGTCTTGAGAGTTTCGACATGAGTCTAACTCGTTGACCGAAGGTGTGCACCTGAACGAAGGGACTTGGCAACACAGACAACTCAGCCCGAGGATATGATTACCAATCATGCTAAGAGTGCCACCAAAGCCTTAGGATTTCAAAACAATAACAATTGCTAAGAATATCCGATTACCACAATGATATGCATCCTCAACATTCTCGAGCCCGGGTAGCTCGGAGGTAGATGGATAAAGAAGGGTAAGAGCATCACTTCATCGAGTACGTCATGAGACTAAGCACGACCTCTTGATGTAAAAGAGTGTGACACTCCAAGGTGGAACGGAACAAAAGCTAGACAAGCTCTTACTCCGCGAATCACAAAACTTTGACCTTTTTCCGGGAAATGGAAGAGGTACCGAAGTTTGTTTCTCCTGACACCCCAAAGTGGAATGCCTTGACGAACCACAAGAATAACATGCATCAGAACACCCCAATGCACGATAACTTGACTGTCAACAGACAGATAGGGGTCGGACAACAGATTTAGAGTAAGGAACGGGCTAACAACAATTCCAGGATATAGCAGAAGCCCTGTTAGCGCTCTTCAGACAACTAGTGCCGAAAGGGTTTCATGAACGGAGGTTAGTGGAGGAATCACAAGTATTGATGGAAAAACTCGCTAAGAGCAATCCCGTCGTGATTCAGATGATTCCATGACAGAGAGCCTAGCTCAAGCTAGTGACGAAGAAGAGCATTGTCGAGGAAACCAATTACGGCTGCAACCTCGAGTTTGAAGACTAACTTTAGATTTTACCAACCAGATGTAGGGTTTGACAATTAACCCCAGGGTTCGACGGAAAAGATCTTGGGTTAAAGATCAGCTTCATGTACTGGGACCCACAATAGCATAATGCTCACAAGGGCGACAACCCTCATGAATCATTACACCTGAGCCCTAGCACAATCCGGGACCTTCGGTTCAAGATCTTGGACTAAAGCAAAGGAATATCTTGACGAACCACCATACTTCCTTTCTTCATGTTTTTGGATTTGGCAGACGAGTAGAGATAACTAGTAACTATAGGTAGAAACCCAACCCCGAGATCCTAAAGATTTAGAATTTTGCAGACGGTCAGAAACACCGTTAAATCAAATAGAGGTAAGATGGCACCGAGATCAGAGTGAATTGGGTAAGGAGTAAAAAGAATCCTAAGAGGGTTTTCACAACTCATTTTTAGGTTAAAAATAATTTTCACGAACTAGACTCGACATCGACCAATAGAAAGGGTTTCCTACAGGCAGTCCGGCTCTGATACCAACTTGTAGCGCCCCGACCCCAGAACTATACAGTGAAGCGTTGTGCAACCGGTCATGCTACACAATCGAGGGTTACTGGGTTTACCAATCCCAGGCCAAAACTCATTGGCAGGTGTGCTCGGAATGGATCATCGGCACACAACACCTCGATCATGCCATAAGCTCACACATCACTATCACGTATAGTAAAGAGACCGAGACTTGTGGAACAACTGGCACATTGCAGACTCTACGAAACAAAAACATATAGCAACTCATATAAGAGAAGATACAAATATTACACACAAAAGGATCACAGATCCAACAATACATCAAGCGGAAGCGGGTAGTGTTGTCTAACAACAAGATGCAAATATACGGCCTAAGAGGCCTACAAATAAAAGATCCCAGCCAGCTTGTTCCACGGTCCCAAGCTGCCACCTGGGAACCCCGGACTACTAGTCGACGTCCACGAAGAACCCACCTAGCTGCTTGGTGTCGTCCTCCTCTGAAACAAAGTCATAAAGGCAGCAAAGAGAGACTGAGTACGACGTACTCGCAAGTTTAGTAGGGCGATATAGGCCCGATGCTGACGGAGGCTCTAAAGCTGTATAATGTAGCTAATTTGCATAAAGCTAGATTTTCATTTAAAAAGACATAAATGACACATGGCACCGTCTACTCAAAATATTTTCATAAAGGGGTAAGAGAGTAAACTTTCATCTTGGTTCTCATCGAACCATCTTGTAGCCAAACCACTCATCTTCACCAAAGGCACTCCCTCGAATCACCCTCTAGGAAATGAACCTTTACCACACGTTGATTATGCAACCTTTAGATGCCATAACAATTAGGTTAATGTTCTCTATGATCTTATCGTCTATTCCCAAGTCGTCCATAACCGCGGACACGGCTTTTCGAAAAGATTTACCCTGCAGGGGTGTACTAATTTACCCACCGGTACCGTCCGGCTCACCTGATTGGTCCTCTTCCGGGGAAGACCGGCGAGTGGGCGCGGTTAAACCTTTACCTCGCGTGAGACTATCCAAGAGTCATCTGTGGCCACAGGGCAAGTTTACCCAGCCTATTTCAGCCCCTGCCCCATCGCCACGTCCTACACACCACCATCCTCATCACTTCTTTTTCCGCTCACACACACGGCAAATGGAAAAGCGAACTAGAGGACCCTTGGATACGCCCGCACAAGTTATTTAGTTAAAGGGGATTCCATATGTCCCCACCGTTGGAAGCACGATCGTCTTGGTTCAAGAGGTAAAGAACTCGCACCTAGGGGCAAGAATGAGACAAAACACCATCCCCGATGGCAACTCATCCAAGCCTTCTTAGCATTTTAATTAAGCATCACCATTAACCACCATGCCCGCATCATTCCATCAACATCAATAATTATGGAATTCAACAACGGACATAACTAGTATTTCAACTAAGCATTGCTAAGCATAGCTAAGCATAGAACAACAAATTATAATTTGTATCCGGCCAACACATCAACCCTAAAGTTCATAGGAGGGGAAGCATGTGATGGTTCAGGGGATAAACATGCATACATAGGATACTATACATCTTGATCAAAAATTGACATTGGAATCGCATGCAATAGTATGGTGGATAAAATAAGTTTATAAGCAATAGGATTCTAGATGCCAAGAAGGTTAGGTTATCTCTTGCCTTGCTGCCGGGGCGTGTAGTACGGCTCGTCGGGGTAGGTAGAGAAACCCTCGACTCCGGAATCTATCGATACCCAAAATAAATACAAAGAACAAATAAATCACACGAGGACAAGGTGCAATGCTCAATCACATGATGACATGTCAAATTGATGCAAGGATACCATCATATAAATTTAATAGCAAAATTAAATGGAGAGCCAAATAATTAGTGCAATTATTTGGAAAACACCCCATATTTAACTTAATGTCCAATTGTTCATAAGTGACCACATTATTTAGAAATTGCTCACATATGCATGAACATGACATGATTGAATAGGTTTTGTTCTTCCGATCATTTTGGTACCTTATTTGTAATTTTCTGAGTACCGAAGAAATAATAGCGAATTAAATAATTAATTGAATTTAATTCTTTTAAACAAATTAAGAACAACATCAAATAAAAATTTGTGATCATGAGTTGATATTAGCATGGTTTGGTTGCATTTGAAGTGTTGATCACATCGATACCTTATTCATAATTTTTGGATCAATATTTAATAAGTTATGATTTTCCTAATTTTTGGTATTATTTAAGCCAATTTAGGAATTCATAATTAAACAACAAGAATACAAGTTCAAAAGACAGCTACAAATATTCTATCTTATAGAGTTTATTTTTCTGAACATTTTGAAATTTGGTTTGTCAAATTTGGATCATTATTTAAAAAGATATGAATTATTCAAACTTGTCTTATTTCTTAAAAAGAAAAACCATTTGCAGACGGGCCGGCCTCATGCCGGCCAGGCCGGGCTGCAGGCCGGGAGGGACCCGAAAGGTCCGGCCTGTGGCCGGCCCAGACTGGGCTCAAAGGCCGGGGGGTGGGCCGAAGCGGCCGGCCCACAGCCGGCCCAGGCCGAGCGCAAGGCCGGGCATCAGCCCGAGCCGTCCGGCCCCAGGCCAGCCCAAGCAGCGGCCAAGCCGGGCGCACGGTGCCGGCGGGGAATTCGGCGGCGACGGACGGCACCGGCGGCGGGAGAGGAAGAGGGGGCGCGGGAAGAAGCTAGAATGAAGGAGGAGCTCACCAGGGACACTTTGGCTTGGTCGGGAGCGGCTGGGGAGGACGAAAGGCGAGGCAACGGTGTTCGGAGGCGGCGGCCGGTGGCGAGAAAGGAAACGGTCGGTG